>JWJA01004660.1:0-13551 GCA_000812885.1 Lanzia echinophila
AGTGGGCGCTGTTCATCGAGAATGCTGTCAATCCAATCGTCGTCAAGATCGGGTGGTAGATTCTGCGACTTAATCATGAGATTCTCTAACGCTGAAGCTAACCCGTCCGCCATGGTTGTCTGGAATTATTTCCGTGGGTGGGTGGTGGAGATATGCTTATGGAGACGTTGATCTGCAGGCATAAAAATAGTGGTGGGGTCGCAAGGCTTACGATGAAGACCCCGCCATTTTCGATCAATCATCTGAGCATTTACATGAACATTTCCACACATCATGAATTTTCATATCAAAATCAATCATTACAGAACGCCAGTTTGGTATCATATCATTACTTCGTATACGCCCCATTACTTTATATACAAATGAATACCCACCTCTAACTCCAATGAGAATCCTGTTTACCAATCCATATCCATATCCGCCATAGCTTCCATTGCATCCAGGTCTTCTTCGACCACTTTCTCCGGCATTCTTTTCTCCTCTGCCCTGGATGGAGCATGTTTATTTACAGCACTGAGTGCTTCTTCTTCAGCGAGTAAAGCATCCAGATCATCATCCGGAAATGCTTCTTCAGCAGCTGCAGCCTTAGGATTTGCTGTAGGCGGTTTAGAGCTGTGTGCGGTATGAAATGCTTCTTCCTCTGCTAGTAATGCCTCGAGATCGTCATCCGGCACATCATCATCAACGGGCGCTATGGCTTTTGCAGGACCATTACCAAATATTGAAGCCCCGTTAACACCCGGTTTCTGTCGTATAACTTTCGGGGTAGCGTCATACATATCGTCGAAATCCGGATCCAAGTCCCTCGCTGGTGTTTTCGGCCTCTCCGCTTCCCTTACTACCCTCTCGGCTGTCTTCTCCCCTCCATTGTTCTCCGGTGGTGGAAGTTCTGGTTCCCCAAATATGGAATCTTCTCTTACTGAATCCTTGGGCCTTCCTTCGTTTATCCAATCCATTCTCGCAGATTGTATCATCTTTTTATGTCCCAGCTTCTCAACCATTGCCAACGCGTCTAGAAATTTAGCTTTTGGAAAGAGGTCGTCAAGCCAAAGCTGATAGTATGAGAGGAGTCTTGCTGCATCGGCATACTGCAATATTGTCAGATAACTTGTATAACTCCAAGGCCACAATCATACCTCATGACCTTTCCCCTTAAACCTCAAATTAGCTGCAGCCTTTTTCCGTAGCTTGGGTATTCCGGCAGATGACAAAAGCCTTGGAATCGTCAGCGTTATACATTCTGTGACAAAGGAAGGTAACGAACTTCTGCTCATCAAGCTTCACTCTTGGAGCTCGCGGCTTTTTTGCAACCTTAATCTCCGTGAGACCTAGTTCTTCACCATCTTTAGATTTCGTTGACTCTTTCTCCGTTGCTTTCTGTTTGCTTCCAGGAACCACATAATTATCAGCAAATGGATCATCCAGATCCTCTATATCGTAATCATCTAAATCATCCAAGGAGGTCTCTTTGGGATGTGATCGAGGTGTGGAAGGCATCGTGAACCAAATTAACGATTCTGATTAGATTGAAATATAAAACCTCCGGTCCAAATATTTTTTCTTTCGGATTTCATGGATTACAAAAGTTCATTAGGTTCTCTGGGCTTGGAGGACGCGTCTTGACGAGAAGACGTGACGAGGCATCAATCAATTTAAATCAGGCCGCAACATTTTCGATGGCCCGTGCACCCACGAATTAGCGGTTTCGATATCGAACCTCGATCAGATTGACGCTGTCGGAATCCAATCGCGAGTCCATTGGCACACTTCAAGATGTCGAACACCGAGCAGAGGCCATTTGTGCCTTCCAAGAAAATCAACACCGATTATCCCGTACGTCTCCCACATCATATATCTTCGTCGCAAGCTCGTAAACTAACAATTCTCGCAGCTCATCGACAGTGATCCGTATGTTCCCCGCTCTGTATCTAAGAAAATCGGAGGACTAATGCTGATGGTTACGATATAGACATTTTAAAAGAGTGGTTGGCTATGCAAGGCCATCGGATTACGCTGTTGGAGCTGCAACAGCGACAGCAGGCCCAGGTCTAATGCTGTTGTGGGAGCGTATTTCACCTTCACTGGTAGGCAAGGGAGGGTTTGCTCCAATCATGCGATTGTCGGGAGTACTTGGCGTTGGGGCTGGTTTCTTTATGATGTACCAGCGTTCAATACGTAAGTTTTGGGTCGCATATTCATACAATTCTCCATACCCGACTAAACTCATGCTGATTGATCTGGTTTCATTTCACAGTGCGCTTCTACGGTTTCACAGAAAATGTGCGTGAACAAGAAATGGACATGAAGGAGATGGTCGCCAAAGTGAAGAAGGGCGAGCCTCTATACGGTGTCAGCTCTACAACGCCATATATCCAGGGGGTAGCAAGCAGAAACTCGAGATATACGGGTGTCTTTTTGCACGTTATGCCTTGGTTTAACCTTGTCAATCATAACCAGCATGGGGTCGATACGGCGAAATACTATCAGCAAGCCGAGAGGGAGTTGGAGGCGGAAAAGGGTTTGACTGGTGCGTGATGAGAACTTTGGGGATAGTGTAGAGGAAAACGAATTACTGGGAGGAAAGGGATTGTAAATAGGGAAATGGGAATCTGTTACGAGCCGGGTTCCTTGTCAGTTGTGACGAAAAAAAACATGATTGATAGGCATGTTGACATGTTGGGTATGTAGCAGCTCACTCACTATTTCTCCTACCCCACTCACATCAATAGCGGCATACTCAGGTGTGTGTTTATGTCATTCTCCCGAGTCGTCTTCTTTTGTCTTCGAGGCTAGCATCGGTTCTACTTCTAACTTCAATACTCTTTCCTTCTTGTTCCTTGGTTCCGGGGCTATCATTCATTAGTAACCCTCAATTTGTTTTGAATATTTCGTAAAGTTTTCAGACGGTAGAACCGGGACTCAAACTTACCTCTCTCATTCTCCTGCACGTAAAATCTCCTTAATGCCACAATGGCCTCCTCTCTCAACCACCCTCCACTAACCTCATAATCTCCCTCTTCTGTTGCCCCCTCATCTCCCTTCCTCCTCTTATCCCGGTGATCTTTTCCTTCCTCTTCACTTTCCCTGTCCCTGCTCTCACCAACGTCGGCCCCATTTCTCTCGTGCACATTCAGAACCCCTCCTGTCCCGCCAAACTTATCATTGACCGCCCCAAACCATACTTTCCTAATCCCAAACTGCCTCAACAACGACGCACACATGATACACGGTTCAACCGTCACATACAGATCCAAATCTTTCATTGTTTCCGGTCCATATCTCACCCCGCTCTCTTGTCTCATCTCTCCTGCGGCATCTTCACCCACTGGGTCTTTCTCCGTGTTAATACCTGTAATCTGGCATCCGGAAAGGAGCTCATTAATAGCAATAAACTCTGCATGCCTGGTTCCATTATAACTAGCATTCGTAGCGTTCATCCCGCGCGCTACGATCTTCTTGCGGATGGGATCCACAAGAACACATCCAACGGGCGTTTCGTTTGTTTTTAGTGCCATATTTGCCTATAGCCTTGTCAGATATCCTTTTTTTTGCGGCCAGCATAAAGAATTGTGGGGGGAAATTTAGAGAAATACCATTGCAAGAGCTTCACGCATGAAATTTATATGCGTTGCAATTTCATCTTGAGTCATAAATTTGGCATCAGGAGGCAGGTCTAGAGTCGCATCTCCGGCTATGCCTGAGAATTGTGTAGAAGTGACATCTACATGGGCATCCGAGAGGCTCATGGTTTTACTTGAGGAATTATTTAACAAATTCCGCCTCACCGACTGATATTCTTCCCAAATTCATCCAAACCTAGTCACGATGCGGATGGTTGATTCTAAGAATGGAGTAGGAGGAAAATTCGGCAAGGGAAGAATCGGGTCGCAATGATACTAGGGCACGTGCCATCGGCAATTTACGACACACTTCATTCACTTGCTCTTTTTTGTCCCATCTCACTCAACCCTAAAACCTTCGATCCCATTTATATCCATCATTACAATTCGAACAATCATCTCATAATCCTCAATCACTGAATCCTTTAATTTCTACAACCTGATGACAGCGGCTTGCCATTCATACGAAAATATTTCTTTTGAATTCTTCAGAATTACTGTATAGCAAAATCACACAAATTGAGATAAATCAAGCGCTTGAGAAAAGTCCGTCAACCAGGTTAGATTCTGCATATAAGTTAATGCCATTATGAGCTAGCTTATTAGCTATCAAAATCACTGCTCGTTTCTCCTTCCCGAACCCATTTGCTGAGACTGGTAGCTAAGAAGATCTGATCCGTCATATGTCTCTATGCTTTTCCTGTCGATGTTCACCCAATTCGACCCCGTGTTTCTGTCTACCTTACCTCCAAATCCTCACCATGAACCCACGTCTGCAGGCTGCACATCTCCAGCTCACTCTTTCATTCCCACTTATATCTTCCTTGATCCACCATCGTTTTTGTTTCATCCTCCATTCTTCCACAGCTTTGGTCGTCATCTGCATGAAACTCTCCCCCGGATACCTCATTATCCAAGGTAGTTCCTCCTTAAAGCTCTTTACCGGGAGAAAGTAGCGGGTGCGGTAGAAGGTGAAGTAACCATCATCGTTATGTATCTCTTGAAATTCGATAATTGGACTGGATTCTGTAGGCTGGGGGTCTGTAATGAAGGTCTCGTTCGAAACTATGCTGGCCCGGAGGGCAGCAAGAAATGCGCGGATGAGTACCGAATCATGTTTGAATGGGATAACATTTGACGGGCAACAGAGAGGAGCTGTTGGATGCACCTGAAGTGAACTCCAATATTTCTCAGATCGAGATTCGGCCATTGGTGAGAAACAAAGTTGTTGAGTAGAGAGGAGCGAAATGTTATTCCAAGAACCACCATCAAAGGATTCAGATATCTTTCGAGCCCTTCTCCGCAATGATAATTTCTTGCAGGCACATCAAAGTTGTTTGTTTGCCTTCAATCATGCCTGACTAAGTATTAAATAACCAAATGCTCATTCTTCTATTCACGAACTATGTTGCTCTACGGTAAGGAAATACGGTTATATTGAAATGCTACCATATGGCTTCATTGCACTATTCCTTGATGCGCAATACATATCTTGTATATACTTGCAAAAAGCATGACAGGCACTATGGTATTTGTTCCTCTATGTGAATATTGAGCAATAGAGGAACATTCATTTTGCCACAATCACCAATTGGGAACTTTTACCGTACTATTTATTACCCTCAAAATTTATTAGAATAAGTACAATCTATATCCACGTAACATCCCATTATATACGATCGAAAGTTAATAAAGTCTTATATCAATTCGATTAATTATACATCTCTCTCTGTTTTCTAACTGTCTTTTCTTTTCTTTTCTTTTCCTTTCATGAAGAGACTGGATGGATTCTTTAACTTGAACTCAATCAATTGAATATATACCTACCAGGTACTTCGTACATAACCTTCACTTCCAAAATTGACGCAGTACCAAAATAACTACACACGTGCAGATACAAGTGCCAAAAATGACCTGCACGCAGATATGGTGCAGCCCATTCAATATCCCCGGATGCACTTACCTTGAGTACTTTCTTGACTGGACCAGCTGGTTTAACAGAACTCGCGCAGTAAGCAAATGCATAGAGCTATCTTCACTGAAGATTCTTCAGTAATTAGAGGGGAAGGCTTATGTGATATATGTAGGAACAATCTACAGTAGAATCTATATATAGTTTGTGGGAAGTGTAGTAGGATTGGGATTGATATAGCAGAGGGTGCAAATCACATGCGCAAGTATATCCCTTGTACTGTCATAGCATCAACTTTTGAAATGGCGTGAATCCGACGTCAACACGATTGAGCTAAAATCACTTCAGATATGTGCGCCCGACACGGTGCACTTTCTGAAGTGCTGAGCTTGCACTAACATTTTACAGAATGAATTATGGATATTTGGGAGAAAGTCTAAGTACAGAACCATGGCTAAGCAGGAACAAACACACTCGAACACTCCGATCAATATCGGAAAGCGCTGAATGTCGGCCCATACTAAAAGGTTGCAAACGCCGGGCTGTGGCTGCCCAATGACTTCGGGGCTGTGTGCGCACTCTAGAAACTGGTAAGCGCCAGACTATGGCTGTGTAAGGCATCCTGAATCTGCACAGTTTATTTTTAGAGAGGCAAGCGCTGGGCCTACGGCTGCGCATGGGTCTCGAGGTTGGATATGATCTTTCCAAGGGGTGATAAGCGCCGTCTCATCGCTGTGCAAGAGTTCCGAGGCGTTTCGCAGCACAGTAAATTCGTTGGTTTTGTTGGAAATGGCTCGCATGCTCCATGCCCCCTACCAAAACCCATTTTTAATTCCTCTTCATTCGTACTCGAGCAAGCAGTGCCAAGCGAATGCCGCAGATGTATTATGATTTCTTTAATATCGCACTTGTCGATATTCCTCATGGAGAATGTATTCACTTGAGGACTAGAATAAGTCCAATCTTATTAGCATCGTCAAAGATCGCAGGTTCTACGCATGTCGTGTTCAAGTTCTGGCGTATATGTTATGCGATTTGAGTGCAAGGTGGGCAATTGACTTTTTTCTCTGGGCTACGAAATCGTTGTAGCAGGCGTATAAATAAACCAACGGAAAGCAGAAAAGAATAGCTGGAAATACCTGCAGAAGCTATTCCTACCATCATACCAATATGCTATCCGAGTTCTTCGATGCAAATAAACCTACGACCTACCTAGGTATTTCCCACGAGAAGTTTATGCTCGACAAGCTTTGCAGTCTGCATACAGCCTTGATTGCCATATTCACTAGCACACAACCAACAATTCCATACTAGAAATTATCATCTCTGTTTATAGCTTAGAAAGAAGATAATCCCCAATATGCCCATTGATCCGGATCATGCAATCCCAAAATTAATCAGCATAACTTATTCCCCCAATAAAGTTCGAATATATTTTAATATTTTCTCGAATCTAGTTCTGCGATGTTGTGACTATCATCTGAATTTCTAGGCTTATATACAAGAAGTATTATCGAATCACCAAATGCAATTCCCTAATTTCTTCTCTTATTAAAATTTCAAGTGCCATTTGTCCATTTTGTGATGTATGGAGAGAACTTGAATGTTAAAGATCTTTTTGATTCGATTGATTCTGTGGGAAAGATTATAATGGTTGTAGACACTTGGTACAAGGCCGAATTCTCGCTATAGGATGGATACCTCAAATAATTCGTTTTATTGATAATAGATTTTATTTCCGATAATACCCACAGTACTTAGCGAAGGCTGGCTGGTTCAGATATCCACTAAATTGGGTTTGTAAAGGCAAAAATACCAGCGCAAGGAGCAACGATGAAATCATGAGCCCATTTCTGACCCCAAAAAGAAATGGAAAAAAAATAAAAAATATATTGAAGCATTTGATAATGCCTTCTGACGGAGTCGAACCGGCGACCTCGGCATTACTAGTGCCGCGCTCTACCAACTGAGCTGATGAATTGTTAGCTTGTGAATAAGATGAGATGTTGGGTGTTACATACCTAAGAAGGCTAGTTTGTTGTGTTTGATGAAAGTGGTGATATTATTTACTTATATATATTTCTTGCATAAAATAAATGAATGCGTGCGTTGTTAGCATTGTTGACCTGAGGCACCACTTTTATCCTTATATAGCCTGAGATCGCGAACCTAGCCTCGCAACCTCATCCCCACCTACATAGACAATAAGAATACCTAGCTCCCAACAGCGTGCCCTTATCTGTTTGAGAGTGGGATAAGGCAATTGTACCCACATGGCCACTTAGGTAATTATTGGTACCACGCTCTAGTACTTAATAGAGCGCGGCGCAAAGGGGTTGCTGCTTTTGTTTGCATGGGTAATGTGTGGACATAATTTTGGGGGGAGACTTCTACAACTCCGTAGGTGATTTAAGCTGCGCACAATACAGTACAGAATAGAAATAAAGTCATTAGTATTAATATAGGCACGCCAAGTACTGGACAACAACGATAAAGCATTTGTGGAATTAATATCATTCCTCCCAACCTTATGAGATGACATAGGCTCAACTTTCCATATGCGTCATGTTCCCATCCGACTTCTATTTATCCGCTCTAGTCTGAAGTCCGAAGATCATTCTTCTTCTTCACCATCACTTAAACGCGCGTACTTCACCCAAAATTATACGTTCCTCTCCACCGACTTCTTCTCTGGCCATTCTGGTCTCCTCAATCTCAGCCTCTGCATTATAGAGACAAATAAGCTTGTCCGAACTAGCCTGGAGAGTTGAATCTTTGAGTGAGATTTAAACAATGGAATCTCCAAACATGGTGGATTATTTGGATCATTGAGTGAGATTTGAACAATGGAATCTTCAAATATAATGGATTATTTGGATCATTAAGTCAGACTTGAACAATGAATCTTCCTATTATCGCTATACGCCTGCTCGCACTACTGTGTAAACAATGATTCACTTAGTATGAACTCTACTGAGGGGTAAACCTTAATCAAGGGGGTATTTATACCCTCATCCGTACCACTTCCATAGTTTTAGATTAGACATAATACAATACTTTTACAATCGTTTTTGGGATCCCCATATTGAGTTATTCCAACATTGATCACCAGCTCCCGACCAGCTCTCTGACCACCTTGGAGTCTGATCACTACCTGGTCTCTATCTGTTCCTTCCAGAGTACAGAGTAAACAAACAGATTCATTCCTGCTTACTTTCTGAGTCACAAATTTGCTCATTTCTTTTCTATTTCTTCTCATTCCAACTCTACAAGAACAAGAAAAACAACTATCCTCCTCCAGAAAACAAGTCATTTGCTGTTTTTTGCTCATTATCTTGCTTACCCCGCCTCTTGGAACTGGTATTTTGTCAATTCACTGCTCATTACCTGGGGTCATTCACGACTTATCTACTACCGACTTAGCAGCAATCTAGGAGGCTACTGTATTTATAGCTTACATTAATCTCTCATTTTTTTAACGTATATAAACAGATGCTGGTGGAGTTGGAAAACAGGGAATTAGTAGCGCCAAGTTTTGATGTTGAAGCAGTGTTCAAGGATTTTGTAGATAAGGAGGAAAGTCTTTGGGGGCCACGAAGAGACTCCAGAGAGATGGTTAGCCCTTCTGGACCTACTTCCGCCAAGCTGTTGCTTCATCCACACTATCCTACCTATAAAACCAAGACGCATTGGAATGGAACGACGGCTGATCCCCACTCCCCATGCACAAAAATGCTGTTCGTCTGCGGGTTCGATTCCCAAGAGACATTTTGGCTAGATAGCCACCCATGGAGAGAGCGGTATCCCTTCCACCCATTGAAAACTTATTCTAATGAGGTTATACGATCCCACGAAGCCTTTGAAAACTTCCGGAGGCACAGGTATTGCTGAAAGTCCGACCAGGATGTCAAAGTATTAAGCCGGCGGTTAATTCTCTCTTTTTTTGAGGTACAACTTACTGGTTGGATTCTGTGTAATCTGGCGAGTTCAATACTCGAGAGTGCCAAACTCGGAGCTGGAAGATACACATCTCCAAACAATCGGTACGCCATTGTCGTATACAATTTTCGAGAATTACAATAATTGTACAATAAGAGACATGGGAACTGAATGTTATAAAATGAAGATAAATATTTACATAGGTAGAGAAAGAAATTTCGCAAACTTTACTTAACTCTCAAGATGGAAGGCACTCACTTGAGGAAGGCACCGGCTTAAAGAAAAGGTTAAACTGATGAAGGTAACAGTGTTGGAAAAATCCCATCCGTCTTTTACGAAACTATTTATATCCACCAGTGGGTGAAATAAAAACTTCACCACACTACGGCTTTCAATGTCTAACAACTTTTCAAACTTTCACCCATTCAATTTTAGATTTCGGATTTACAATGTTCAAGTAATATATAATCATTGGGGAAGTCTTCATTAAATCAATAGTAAATTGGATTTGTTATAAATTTCTGAAAATCTTAAACTGGTGAAGTTTTTATTGCACCCACTGGTGATCTATAGCAATAATGAGGTCTAATTTGTTATGGAAAGAATCTCAAATAGATAGATGAATTTGAAATTTCAGTTCATCTTCTTTATCCCTTCATCTCCGCTCATATCCATACGGAGGAGGTGATTTGTTTACCAGTATGGCTCATATATTCCTCATTCTCCCAAATGTTCATTTATCCTAGCCTATTTTACTCTCCAAGTGATAACATGAGATTTTCCAATGCTGATATTCTGAGCGAAAATATGAAGACGATTTATAGCTGGCGACAATAGCGAGTATTGATATTTTGCCAGTAGCCCTAGAGTCATATATTTCCTATTTACAGGCTGGATAAGGCCTGAGGATAAGTGTGATGTATATATAAAAAGTGTATGTGCTTCAAAGGGTAAATCTACTCGGTGGCAAGGCCGGAGGCTCTTCGTAGAATTCTTCAATACGTTTATCTTTTGTGACTTTTGGTAGATTTGATAACGGAAAGTCCGTACAGCACCAGTGGTTGCAATAAAGATTTCATCACTCTCAAAGTCTCAAATCAACTTAATAAATCAAATTTCCAAAATAAAACCCTTTGTATTTGAGAATTTGATTGTTCAAATCTCACTTAGTAATTATATCAATAATATTTCTAATTGTTGAATGAAAGTTGGACATTAAGATGTTGGATTTTGAAGGTGCTGGTTAATGAATTAGTGCACCCACTGGTGCACTGTATGATATCAAATTCATTGGCAGCAGCATTAAGGATGCTTTCCAACGTCAAGTGGTGATTCACTTGGCAGTATCATTCTCGGTTCATAGAACATCGGGATATGGACATGTCACAGCACGCGATATGATGCAGCGGGGGGTATATGTTTGGAGACATGGTGCTTCAAAGGTTGCTAGTAACATCCTTTTATTTCACGACCCCGCACTCCATAAGTATCGTGTCTCCAGTGCTAGCACACGCCCACCCTATAAAGCATCCATACCACAACCGATCTGTCAACTCCATCTAAAAGTCCATCCAAAAGTCCATCCAAAAGTCCATCCAAAAGTCCATCCAAAAGTCCATCCAAAACCTAATCCAACAACTACCCACAAACAGTCTGCACCCTATAACTCTAGAGCATGAGAGTGGAAGCTTGAAATCCAGTGTCTGCTCGTCGTGCTACATGCTGCTGAACAGACAGAAGAATATATTCCTCATCGGGGGTCCATGCATTTATGCAGGCTGTAGAGTCCCCAAATGAACAGACCAATGCCAAGCCCGGCGACGATAACAGCCAGGAGGATGACTGCCCACGTAGACATTACTGCGTTGGTTGCTCAGAGACTGTCTGATGGATTCTCGATTGTAAATGCGAGTGCTGAGATTGGAGCGGTCGCGGTGACGGAACGGGAATTTCGAGTTTATGATGGCAGTTGCGATAAAAAGTAAGAGGTCTGTGGTGACTGATGGATGTTTTGCCGGTGTCGTTGCCGTTGTTTTAATAATAGGGATACGTATTGGGAAAGTGTTGATCGATTGGAGATGTTAATAATAACAAATTCCGGAAGGTCTACAGGTAACGGCTTCTTAAATGTTCCTTAGTGACCCATTCGCTTCTAATTATGAAAGCAAATAGATGTTAGTCACAAAAGAACATACACTCACACACATTCACTCAGCATTATGGCATGATACTTGGTAGTCACATCGAATTCCCATGTGTTGGGATGTTAACAAATCTCAAGAATTAAAACCTTAATCTAAACATTTCAGGTCTAAATAGCCAATTGTTCAAGTCTCGCTCAATAACTGGAAACCTTGAGCTTGAGAATTGACAAGAATACCCAGTTCATCAAGTTCCAAGGCCAGCATATGAGTTGATACATGGCCCCTGGTGGAGCTATAGTCGACGATTTGTAAAAATAGTCTTCTATGTCACTGAAAATTGACTGCTCAATGTCTAACTTAAATCTTATGTTACATTTCTTGAAGTCGTCTCTCAATCACATTTACTCATCTTGTTCACTCATAATTGCAAAAAGTGTCATGATATTTCAAAGTCATTCGATGCTTCCTTCCAATCCCTCCTCCCACCCAATTCCATGCCCTATGATATTCTTATCATCAATGTTAACTACTCTCTCATTCCCTGAAACTCCAAGCTAGCAAGCATTTCATCCGCCGCATTCCATGACTGAGCCATCCCGTAGAGACTTGCCTCCATCTCGTGGCAAAATAGTAACCTGCGAATCCCAAGACATAGAACCTCTCATCAAACCAATATCAGAAACAGTAGGACCAAGTGTGAGACACAACTCCGAATTCAAATGCAAAAAAACGAACGCACTACTCCTAGTATAAAATCACCAACAGTCCTTTTTAAACCCACAAACCAAGATCCTACTAACCTTAGGAATAATTGCGATGTATCGTACCTATCAAGGCTCTGGCTCATGCTCATGCTCGGGTTCTGGAGATTCGGTCTGACGAAAATATTTGACTCTTGGTCCGTCTTGCTGCTCGCGATAATAGCAATAAACGATGCCGAGCGCAATTATTGAGACCATAAGGGCGGTAAGGACCGAAATAAGTATCCACGACGTATCCATATCGCCACGATTTGAGTTGCGGAACTGATTAAGTGTTTACCGAAATTGGTACTACGTAGTTCAAGGACCTGATCTCTACAGCGTACGAAGTATTGCGCGGTGTGATATGTTGACCTCCGAGTCGATAGTTCAATTGTGGATTCGATGATGCGCTTTCTTTTCGAAGATCGCGAGTGAGCAAGCACATGTTGGAAAGCGATTGTAAATTTCTAGATACCTGTAGATATTAAACTGGTTTGATAATATGCTGAGCCACTGCCTTGCGCTCCTGCGGTAGCTGCGCCTCTTCCTTCATGTATACCGAATTTGTGATATTCACTAGAATGATAACGGACAAGGTGAGGATGTGTGATACTGATTTTATTATAAAATTTGTGAGTATCGAATTAATGATCCGATACTGAAGAACTGATTCTGTTTGCTCTGATCGAAGATATCAATTCATACCATTTACTAAGGCGCTCCCAATCAATTACAAAGTTATTATCCCATCCAATCAATCGAGAATAACAAAATGGACAACAAGGATCTACAGCCTAGGAATAGTTCAGGACACCATGTTTACAAGCAGCGCAAAATGCTGGAAAGAGTAACGAGCATAGTCATATTAGAGAACTACAACGACAGCTGTCCAGCATCAATCCTCGTTATGATTTTTCCAAACGTCAACGCACACATTGTAGTATTGCTTTCTGAAAGGAGCCTTAGAATTAAGGTTGTTCTTTAGCGCATTCTAGAGATTAAAGAAAGCTTCGCTTTCTTTAATCCTAGAACATCACTCTTTAATCAATACAACTAATTTGCACGCATACAACTTATCCTCTTTTCCCGAAGCTTTCTTTAATCTCTAGAATGCGCTAAAGATCAACCTTAATTCTAAGGCTCCTTTCAGCTATCTGCCACCTAATTTTATAGATTTTGGAGGTATTTAAAAC
>JWJA01004661.1:0-23128 GCA_000812885.1 Lanzia echinophila
CATTGCAACAATCAAAGGCGTGCAAAATTCTGGAGGTGTCTTTCCCTTACAAAATCGCGTGAATATGCCATTCGCCATGGGAATTCTTTGTGTGCTGGTTGTATTCATAAGTCTTGTCATGAGATCGGAGTCTATTTTTGTCGTGAGATAGAAGAATTGTTGGAGTATCTTGAGATTGTGATGAGGGCTTTGTATATTGTATAAAATGTCGAGGAGTTTCCGGAACATCTCATGGCGCAATTGCCCATGCTTTTTCAACCCTCGAAAGAGATTTCTAAAATTTTCCCGATCGAGAAGGCCAGTAGTTTTGACTGTGTTCCAAACGGCCAGGCCATTCTGTATGTGGCCTTGATGGATCCAGCGATAAAGGATAAGTTCGGCGATTTGCCATTCGCGCAAGATATGCGACGACTCAGCAGGTTGATCTAGACTACCCTGGCTAGAGAATTCGAAGGCTCTCCAGATGTGTGAGAACGTTTCATCGCCGATATGCTTCAGTCTTGACATTACTGATAGCCAATGATAGCAAAGAAATTGATGCTCCTTCCGTATGCGTTTTCGTATCCTCAAAGGAAGTTTTGTCCATGGCTTTGCTTCGAGGAAGCCAGGTTCGGCCTTAGATGTGTAAACAGCATTGATTATCTGGAAGCAAGAAGAAGCAAGTTTGAATAAGAGATGACGAGGAACATTGGCTAAAGCAGCTGCCATAAGTTCAATTGACAGCTTATTCGGCTTCATTAGAATGGCATCCGCAGTAACTATTGCACGGCTCGCTTTGGAAATGTCCATTTTGGCTTTCGATATAGCGCGTCGAATTTGGCAAATCCTTTCTGAGGGATTGATACTGCAGTCGAACGTCGACAAGTTCTTGGCATGAACTGAGCTTTGCTGGGCGATTTTGACCAAAGAGTCCGCATCAGCTAACGACTCTTTCCAACCATCATTGTCTGGTCGCAATGCAAAGCCGGAGAACCATGATCTCATCAAATTTTCGACGTCTTTCAGCATATCTTCGAGCTGAGACGGAGAAGCAGAGCTTAAGACCCTAGAAGCAAGTGATTGCTGTTCTATCGAGCCAGGAAGTTCCGCCAATAAAGTTAAGAAGCGGCCAAGAACTTTGCTGCTGAAGTCAGTGGGCTGAAGGACTTTGCAAGATGTGATACCCTCCCAAACTGATGAATAAAAGGCAAGCTGTGGCTGTCCCATGTCAAGTTTCTGCTTTTCAGAGACATATTTAAGAACGTTTGTGATCCGTTCCAGCGTATCGAGCAGTACGTCACTGGAAACTAAACCAAGCGTAAGACTTTGTTGAAATCTTTTGTTGACGATTTCGCAGAGTTCAGGAATCTCTTTGCGTGGACATGTTTTACTTGCGCAGTAAAAATCTTTTAGGTATTTCGAAATTTCTAGTTCTGGCTCGTTCGAATCTTTCCCTGCCTCTTCAGTCCCTAGTGTGTTTTCAACATCATCCAGTGGTTGCGCTTCGTTAGAAGTCCACCTGCTCAACCAAGACGGTATAGCAGTCGCATTGTCCAATTCTCTTGGTGTTCGAGGTGCAGGTGCCTCCCACTGCCATTGTAACCTTTCCGAGCCCCAACATGAACCCCATAAAGTAGCTGGATCGTACATTGGAGCATCTCTCTCGGTGATATGTGTCATTCTTCTTTTGCCCAATCTTCTTCTACTCTCCAACGGGCCAGGCACGGAGCTGCCATGTCGTCTAATCGATTTCGAGATCCCACAGAATCGTTCGAAGGCATGGCAAAGCTGCTCATCAGATACCCAGACGAAATCGGGTTGGTTGAGTAGTTGACGCTGGTATTTTCGGCCGCATATTGTTGGTCGAAGCATATCGCATTGAAAAGAATCCCGGCACAACTGATCTTGATAACCCCGACATTGATGTGTTTGTGACGTAGAACGTTCGTATTTTAGTAGTGATTTTCTGTATTAACTTACAATACCTAGCGGGCGCAAATTCATAATCTTGTTGTACTGAGATTGTTTGAATTCAACCTGAATTTGGTATCTCAGAGAAGCTACAATTCGGATTTTGATCGGTAAATTGTTGTTCCAAAAGCCGGACCACTGCCCTGGTCAACGCCAGGCCGGGGCTTCTGTGGGCACCGGTAAATCAATGGTGGGGTAAATTCAGATGGAAGTAAGTAGGGGTTTAAAAGTTTAAAATGGTGAAGTAGCTATAGATAGATTTCAATTACGAGATTTGTATTTTGGTCTCATCTCCTTGTTTTCTGTATTCATTTCTCCATTTCGCTTTGTGTTTGCGAACCATTCCCGCTGTTAGAGCTACCGATTTCATCATGGCCCATCAATTTGAGCCACTACAAAACGACCTCATCCTCCGAACAGCATGGGGCAAGTATTTGCATACTGCGAGCTTCGAAGTAGCATGTGCTGATTGAATCCCAGGTCAGAAAGTTGAGCGACCTCCGATGTGGGTGATGCGTCAAGGTATAATCTGATTCATCCGGACTCTCCAACTGCCCACGACTGACATATTCAACTCTATATAGCTGGACGTTATCTCCCCGAATACCACGAAGCAAAGGGCAAAAATGATTTTTTCGACTGCTGCCGCTCACCAGAAATAGCATCGACGTTAACTCTCCAACCAATTGAACGTTTTGCGGGCCTCGTAGATGCAGCCATCATTTTTTCGGATATCCTGGTCATTCCTCAAGCCATGGGCATGACTGTTGAGATGGTAGACAAAAAAGGCCCTCACTTCCCCCAGCCTCTCGAGTCACCCGATGACGGCCAATACGAAAAAGTCCTCAATAAGAAGGTGGATGTGGCAGTTGAGCTAGATTATGTTTATAAGGCAATTACATTGACGAGGCACAAACTGAAGGGTAGGGTTCCGTTGTTCGGGTTCTGTGGTGCTCCTTGGACTCTGCTATGTTATATGGTAGAAGGTGGAGGAAGCAAGCTCTTTGTAAAGACTAAGACTTGGGTTTATAAGTATTCTCAAGCAAGTAAGGATCTCCTACAGAAGATTGCGGAGGTGTGCGTTGAGTACTTGGCATTGCAGGTTCAAGCAGGTGCACAGGTAAGAGGTCTACGTCCGTCACATTGTGCTCCAACTTCCCACTGAATCTGGCTCTAGATAGTACAAGTTTTCGATTCATGGGCGGCCGAACTATCCCCATCTTCTTTCAAAGAATTCTCGCAGCCATACCTAGCATACATCTCTACAAACTTACCGAAGCGCTTGAAGGAGCTTGGACTCGAACAGGTACCAATGGTAGTATTTGCAAAAGGAGCGTGGTATGCTTTGGATTCACTCTGTGATCTCGGATATCAAGTTGTTGGGTTAGATTGGCTTCAAGATCCGGCAGAGGCAGTACGGATAAGAGGCAATCGTTCAATTGTCTTCCAGGGAAATGCAGACCCAGGAGTCCTCTACGGAACAAGACAGGAAATAACTCGCGTCGTCGAGGAGATGGTAAAGGGATTTGGCGGAGGCAAGCAAGGGTGGATTGCAAATCTCGGACATGGTATGATTTTTATAATTTCGCAGCTTTCTCTTGACTAACTCTAGTAGGAATTACCCCATTCGTCAACCCTGATGATCTGAAATTTTATTTCCAAGAGATACACCGGCTAACTCAGTGATGCCGGGTGTTCCGGCACTTTGAGGTCAGGTGGCTTGCCTATCTATAATCCTTTGGAATAGACTCTCTTCTCCACTCCGATATCCTCATTCCTAAAATGAAGTTTTGTTAGAGCATCTTAGGAATAGATTGAGTGGGTGTAACATACCACAGTTCTGGCTTCTCAGCGATGAACCTTTCCATCAAATCCTGGCACTCACTACTCTGCATGTTGACTACCTCAACTCCTCTCTGTTTCAAATATGCTTCTCCGCCAAGGAAGGTCTTGTTCTCTCCGATGACAACACGTTCAATACCATAGAGAAGACAAGCGCCGGTGCTTGTAAGAAATTGATGATTAGCAAGCTTAGAAACTTTAGATGGTGTCTGTGGTGTCTTACCACATATCACATGGAGATAATCTAAGCAGTCATCAGTCTATGTTATTTGAAGTTTCCACACAAGCAATTGTGAGTGATAACATACGTCGTGAACATCGTTGCCCCCTTGTAAGCAGAGGCAGGGAGGCGTCCGGAATTTTCTAGAGCCGATGTCTCCCCCTTTCCTCTGATCAGCACATCTGACTTATGGTGAGGAATTTATGGTAATGACTTACATGGTGGATTGGACTTCCCTTTTGAACTCGCATATTATGTCCGCGGCCTAGCAATGTACCGTCTTTTGAGACCAAGGCTGCTCCAATCTGAAGCGAATTGTATACAGTTAGGGGTAATATGTTCAAAAGTCACGGATGATTTGGGTATGTATTCATACAGGTACACCGCCCTCTTCATAGCTTAATTTGGCTTCTTCCACTGCGATTGCAAAGGCTTCTTGGTCATTGAGGGGAGCCATACTTGAGAAAAATAAGAAATTTGTTGAAATCTTGCGGGGGTATAGAGGGGTATATGTATAGGATCTTCAATCAGAAAAGAATCAAGATATCCACCATAGATCAATAATAATTTCCATTACCATTACATATATTAAACAGTGGTTGCAATAAAAATTTCACCACATTACTGTACAACTTTCAATCTCTAATAACTTTTCAAACATTAGTTGTAATACATTCAACTTTGGATTTCAGATTTACAATGTCTAAGTCACAGATACATGATAATGATTGAATGAGATTTTATTGACAGTCTTCACTTAATTTGATCTCTCCAAATTCACTTCACTTCTTTGACTATTAGGCTGGGGTTTTCCCCTCTTCGATAAAACTCCGGATACGTTATCGATAAGACAGACAATACTTGAATTATCAAAATTTAATCTATACTTAAGTAGATATTTCAATATTTTAATTGGTTGATGACACCTTGATATCCTAAATATAGTGGAACTTGCCTTAAAAGGTTCTAGTACATCGGTAGCCTTACATATATACAAAGTATCTTTTCCAAGTAGAAGTGAATAAAGGACAAAAACAAAAGGCATGGGATCCACAAGGAATGAAAATAGAATCCTTTGGAGGGGAGCCCGAGAGGGGATAGAAGATTCCAAAAGATTTAGATGAAAACAGAAAACATCAACAACCATATTGAGAACTTTCAACATTTATATAATAAAAGTTATAATAATTTTATCATAAGTAATATTTATCAATTTTAGAATTATTAATTATGGCTTTTTTATTTCTTTTTTTTTGTAATCAAAATACCTAGGTATATATATGCTATGCGGCTGAGAGAAAATTGAAAACATGGATAAAATAACCCCCGGTTATAGATATAGATTTTCGAGACCCTTCTTTGAGATTCTACACTATTAAGACGCCGCTTCTTCTTTTTCCAATAGAGGCAAAAACTTACTTTTTTTTTTTTTTCTTAACAAAAGATAATTCTTTTAGATTTTAAATCAAATATAATCTCGGAATTCACTACAATCTCCTCTCCTTATTAACATTTTTTTTCTATCCTGCAAACCAAAATTTTTGTGTTTTTTTGAGATTTATAGAAAACTTCTACAAGATTCTACGAAAGGTTCCTGTGTTCCCCCAACTACAAATTCAACACATCTAGTTGAAGAAATAACTTTTGTGCCATCACAAAACTTCATACTTGTGCGCACAATCTTGACAAGTGCCGAATTGTAAGTATTCTCTCTATTCTTACATTTTGATAATCTCACATTTTGTGAATTACAATCTATTGTCTATTTATTACATGGTTGGATTAGAAAAGTTCTTTCCAGCCGACTTCTTACACTGTGCTGCACATGTCTTATTTGTTAAGAAGCTAACAAGTCCAATCTATAGATTTTAAATAACTACTCATCAGCCAAAACCTCGAAGGCCGAATTCGAAACAAAGGAGATAGTTTAGAAGTTTTAAAGATTACACACAAAGTCAAGACAAAATGGTGAAGGATACAAAGCTCTACGATTTGCTAAATGTAAGATTTTACATCCTTCGTGAATGTGGAGATATATTTGCTTAACTCGCAATTGTTTAGGTCTCACCAACTGCAACAGAGGCAGAACTGAAGAAAGCATATAAAGTAGGGGCTTTAAAGCACCATCCAGGTGAGTCTTTAACACTTAGTTTCTCCTCCGAGATATCCATAAAATTCTGACAATCAATAAAAAGACAAGAATCAACACAATCCAGATGCGGCAGAGAAATTCAAGGAAATCTCTCATGCATACGAAATTCTCCAAGACAGTCAAAAGCGTGCCATCTATGATCAATATGGTGAAGAAGGATTGGAGGGTGGTGGTGGAGGAGCAGGTGGCATGAACGCAGAAGATTTGTTTTCGCAATTCTTTGGTGGAGGATCTGCCTTTGGTGGTGGTGGTGGTGGGTTTGGTGGTATGTTTGGTGGTGGCATGCAACAACGAGGACCACCAAAAGCCCGTACCATCCATCACGTCCACAAGGTTTCACTCGAGGATATCTACCGGGGGAAAGTTTCCAAATTGGCGCTGCAAAAATCGGTCATCTGCCCAAAGTGTGATGGACGAGGTGGAAAAGAAGGCGCAGTAAAGAAATGCGCAGGCTGTGATGGTCATGGTATGAAGACTATGATGCGCCAAATGGGTCCAATGATTCAAAGATTCCAAACAGTCTGCCCTGATTGTAATGGAGATGGAGAGATCATTCGCGAGAAAGACAAGTGCAAGGTTTGCAATGGTAAAAAGACAACCGTTGAGCGAAAGGTTCTTCATGTACATGTAGACAGAGGTGTACGAAGTGGGCATAAGATCGACTTCAGAGGGGAGGGTGATCAAACACCAGGTGTTCAACCGGGAGATGTTGTTTTTGAGATTGAACAAAAACCACATCCCCGTTTCCAAAGAAAAGACGACGACCTCTTTTACCATGCCGAAATTGATCTTGTTACGGCACTTGCTGGGGGAACGATATTTGTCGAGCACTTGGACGACCGATGGCTTAGTGTTGAAATTCTTCCGGGAGAGGTTATCAGTCCAGGTAAGCATTTTCCTCTTTCTACCTAACTATTTGCTGGAGCAACCATTAATGTTTTTCACAGGTAGCCTCAAGATGATCCGGGGCCAAGGTATGCCTTCATACCGTCACCACGACTGCGGTAACCTTTACATCAAATTTGATGTCAAATTTCCAGAGAAGAACTGGACAGCAGAGCCCGAAGCATTTGAGAGCCTCAAAGCTATCCTCCCGTCTTCAACTACTGGAACTGCCCCACCTGCCGAGGTTATGACAGAAGTTGCTGACCTCGAGGATGTTGACCCCAGTCAGCAAGCAAGAGCTCAGGGTGCTGGCGCCATGGATGAAGACGACGAGGATGGCCAAGGTGGTGAACGTGTCCAATGTGCTTCTCAATAATTTATAGTAGTATTGGCGTTCGGCCTGGCCTGGCCTGGCCTGGGGGGTGTTTGTTTCTTCATTTGTTTCCCACAGATATTTTATCAACTTCTTTGGCATCATCCATCTTCCACGGTTATAGCATTTCTCTGTTCTTATGATATTTGGCGCACAGCATAACCGCGACATGGTTCTCATACGTATGCGAAATCTGAAGAACGTAGCCATATCCACAGTAGGTGCGTATGGTATACTCTTTAGTCGATGAACAATGTAAGGATGAAGAATAGGCTAGGCTGGGGCGAGATGTGAATGCGAAGGAAATCGGAAGAGAGCCTAGGATTGGATTATCTGATGGTGTGAAATTTTTCTTCCTTTGGCATGAAATGAACGAACGGATGAATTCAATTATGTTCTCACGAGATAGGGGTCCAGATCGTTAATATGGCGTTTAGATGGATAGATAGCATGCAAGTAAACAGATTTAAAAGGTTTGAGCTGGCTTGTTGACTTGAAATCAAGTGCAGCAAAATTATGTGAAATGTTCAAGCGTCTAACGGCCGGTGCAGCGGTTGGTGCGGCGGCTGGTGCGGTGTCTGAATTGATGATGCAATATGGTATGATGTCAGTTAAATATCTATGAATGTCTTCAAATCGACCCTTAATGCTTTTATGCAACATGTTATAGAAAGTGGTAGGATCAAATTCTACTTCATATAATACTACTTAGGTGCTAAGTACTTAGCTTAGTGCTATGTATCGTATTCTTACAACAAATTTACACTATGAGATACTATGTCTCGTCTGTCTCCTATCATCAACCACAACGCTATTAGAATACCCTTTTCTCTCTCTCGCTTTCATGTTCCATACTCATGCCAATGCTAATCTCATGCTCCATCATGACCAATTAAAGGGCTTCCGCCCACCAAACCCAATCCAAAACAACGCCTTTCGTTTCGTCTCCAGCTGGAACTGGAATATGTTCTGTCTTCGGCACTCGGAGTTCACAATCCAAATATGATAAAACAACCAGTCAACCACTCTCCTCGGATTCCTACGCGTAATCATGTAAATTAACCACTCACTAATACCCGTCATCCTCCTCCATAGGTTTGACACCCATCTTTGCCTCAATAACCGCACTCCTTAATTGCTCCTTGATATGCAACTTCCTTCTCCCCTTCTCGCTCAACGCCGCCTTTTCCTCCCCAGTATACCCACTGATCTTCTTTCTAGGGCTCGGAGTGCCATACACGCTCGCGCCACCACTCATCATGAATGTCGATCCACCAATTCGTCTCGATGCTGAACCTCGAAAATTGCTTTCCGGCGTATAGAACATGCGAGTAGTGCTTGCCGTTCCTGGCGTTTGAGCACGCACACTCATGCGATTGGCATTTTTCTGAGGAGTTCTCAGCGCGGGACTACCCTCGCGACTCGTGGTTCCGAGCCTCAACTTTCGCATCTGGCCTTCGAGCACATCGACATCACCGCTACGTTGCTCTGCCATGCTGGTCATTCTTGCAATGGTGCGCATGATGGCTTCGACGGTTGGGGCGGGGGTTTTCGAACTGCCGTTGGAATTCTGAGAGGCGAGTTTGGCTCTGAGGATTGTGAGTGCTTCTTCAGCTTCCGAGAGAAGCTTTTGGAATTCGAAATATCCGCGACGGAGATCGTTTTGTTGGGCGGCTTGCTCGGCATTTAAGGGTTGTGCGCGAGCAATGGCTGTGTGGTCAGGATGAGTATGCGAGACAACGATTCTTTTGACATCGTCGTGCTTTTGCCGGAGTCTAATGATGTTTTTTTGTAACTCCCCGCAGGTCTCAATCTTGCCAGGAGGATCTTGAATTCGACCCGTTTCGAGTTCGCGTCCTAATTCCTTCTCGACAATGTAGGAGAGGGCATCGATCTCATCTAGACACCAGGAATCGTCATCTTCAAGGTCGTCTCTACTTCTATCCTCTTTATACTGCTCAGTGTGCCCTTTAATGAAAGACTTCAGGGCCTTGGCATTGACGCCAAGTGTATCGATCATAGAGTTGATATCACGATACAGAATCTCCACCGAGGCAGGAATACTGTCGATGGATTCTGGACGTTTGATATCCGAGTGACCAATGAATTCATCAAGTGTTGTGGTTGCTTCAATGTCTTCTGCGAGGTACTTTTGCATCCGGTCATCTTCATCATCAACAAGATTTCTGGTCTCCTCCGCTTCTTTTTTCGCCTTGGCTTCAGTACGACGCTGCTCCTGAGCTTTCTCTTGCTGAACCGAGGTCATGAAAGTACTTTGCGAAGGTGTAGTGAGTTTTGCGGGTAGATTTTGAGCGTTTAACAGTCGTATAGCATCGCTTGGAGCACTCACAGATCTAGATGCATCCGGACGCATCATCCTCGGCGGTATAGCTGACCTTACCGGACTGGGCGAGCGAGGCGAGCGTGGCTGCAACGGGCCCTTCGGGGGAGGAAGAACGGGCGCAGCAGCACTTATTTCGCCAAAGAGCCCTCGTGATTGCCCGAGCGGTTGAGGGGGCTTTTGAACTTTCGCGAAAGGACTAGTGTCTCTCTTCTTGCCCCCGAACGAACTCTGGGGAGTAAGACCCGGTGTTACATTCAGCTCTGCAGTGGGACTATCTGGCTTTCCAAGATCCTCTCCACTACCTTCATCACTAGGTTCTTTGCTCTGCCCATCCCCCTCGTCTTCCGTGAAAAAGTCGGAGTCATCGCCCTCATCATCGGGGCCTTCAGGAACATCGTCAGTTGGCGACGCGGGAAGCGATGGTTGGTTCTGGGGTTTGCTCTTCTCGACTGGAGGCGTGGGCGTAGATTTAGGTTTGGGTTTGGGAGCAAAGTCTGGGGGCAAAGGCGCATCTGTATCATTGCGAGCCAACGGTGCGGGTTTAGGTTTAGGTGCAAAATCGGGTGGCAGTGGTGCATCGTTCGCCCTCCCTTCATTTTCGTTTTCGCTTCCAGGGTCAGACGTTTCGCCCACAGGAAAGCTTCTTGCGCTTGTCGGATCTGGGGGTAAAGGTGCATGTGGCATCTTAGCGCTAGCACTCGACGTTTCGTTGTCAGATGAAGGTTCCTGTTTGATTTTAACAGGAGACGATATTGCCCCTGCGGCTTTTGGTACAGCTGCTGTCGCAAAGGGATTCGGAGCCGGTTTTGCTTCAGTACTTCCAAGACTGAAAGGGTGGCTTGATGTGCCACCAATGTTAGTAGGCTCTACTGTGGGGGCGGGAGATGGTGATTGAAAAGGTTTGGAAACGGATGGCGCCCCAAAGATTCCAGAACCAGCAGCAGGTGGGGGGCTAAAAAGAGAGGGTTTCGCGGGGGCTGGAGTTGTCATGGTTGACTGAGTTATACTTGGCTGCGCAGGCTCTACATTATCTTCGGTATCCATGTCCGCTTCTTTGGACACAGGTGTCTGAACACCTGGCGCTTTTTCTGCGTCCGCCAGAGCATTTCCAAAACCACCCCCAAAGAAAGAGCTCGGTGCCGCACTCACATTCTTGGATTCAGTTCCTGTAGAAATGTCTGCCTTGAATGTCGTACCGAGACTGAAACCGTTTGCTCCAAAAGGGCTAGCATTTTGCTCAGTCTTATTCGCACCCCCAAAAGCTGCACCAGCGCCAGCATTGTTAGAGCCAAATATACTACCCCCAGAACTAGTGCTACCAAATGCCCCCATTCCCGATGATGTCGCAGGTTTAGTACCGAATATACTTTGGCCAGTCGATGGCGCAGCACTGGCGAACCCACCTTGGTTTGCAAATCCTGCAAACCCAGACCCTGCCGGTTTTGTAGTTTGAGGTTGGTTTCCTGAGATGGAAGTGCTTGATCCAAAAACAGGTTGGGCGCCGCCGAGGGCAGAGGGCTGACCAAATGCAGTTCCAGAATTTGCAGTTTGATTTGCGGAACCCCATACCGATGGGCGGCCAATTCCTGGAAGGCCTGGAGTGCCAAAAGCTGTCGCACCACCCGCACCTGCCGCACCAAATGCCGCACCGGCAATATTTGTTGCAGTCGACAAAGAAGGGGTCCCGAAGCTCGGTGTGCCAAAAGCCTGACCCCCCCATGGTGATTGTTTCTGCCCAATAGCTGATGGGGAACCGAAAGCGCCAGGAGCACCCAAAGGTTTTGCTGCCCCGAAGGCCGAGCCCGAGGAAGATTGATTACCAAATGATTGGCCACCCGGGGCTCCAAATGCAGTCACTTTACTCGCAGGTGGCTGTTGCTGCGGCTGCTGAGGCGGCGTTATTCCTTCAGCAACAACAAGGCCAGGATATACGGTCCCTTGGCGTACGGAGTCAGAATAGATAACCCACCACGAAGCCAAGACACCCTCATTGTTCAGTACCATGAGAGCTGGCACTGGCTGAGGCGATTCATCAATTTGATCATCTCCAGGAATTGGCTTCCAAACTTTGGTCCTGCTGGATAAATCCAAAGCAAAGCCAATTGGAGATGTATCTGCAAAATCTTGACCAGTTGTTCCTGGGAGCTGAGCTCTACGGGAGTCGTCAGCCATCTCTGTCATCGTAAACACCCCGGTGATTTTGTCTGCTGGTTTGTCATTCGTCAGTGGAGCACTCGCACGAGTGAAGAGGTTGATATCGGTGGAGGCAGTTGATCCAACAACAAGTAAATCCTGAATGTTGGGGGGGAAGTCCTTCAGACGAAGAAGGAAATGATGTGGAGGCGAACGATTGAGACCGAATGGCGGAGCAGGGTCATTTAATTTCTGGAACATGAAGTTTGTTGGCGGGTGTCTCGTAGCTATATGGAAATTTGAAGTCGGCGGCATAGAGTTGTCGTACGCATGAGGCGTATGAATGAGCAAGAAGACGTTGTTTTCGAGCCAAGTAAGAGATGATACTTGGAAATGTCAGTAATTAATCTGCTAAACCACAAGGCATCCTATCACTCACCATAAGAGTTGTCATTCTCGAGTTTGGGTGGTTTGGGAATCACCCCCTTGAGTTCTCCTTCCGGTGTCATTTGACAAGCAGTTCCATCACCGAGTCCAGCAACCAGTTGCTTCCCCTTGGTAGACCACGACACACAGCTGACCCCAGCCTTAAGCACTTGTCCATTCGGCCCAGGTCTGAATGTACGATCCTTGAGATTGGCCATCATAAGATTACCCTCCGTTGTCACAACTGCAAGAAGCTCGCCCTTTTCTCGTGTAGGATTAGGCACAAGTGCTCTGAGTGCTTCGCCATTTGTGGATAATTCGAAAGCTGTCTGGGTAGAACCATTGAGTAGCGCATCGACTTCATAAACTGCCAGTCCACCTCCAGTTTCTGCTGACAAAACTAAATATGAATCATCCGCGGTAAAAGCAAGTTGTGAGACTCGCATAGGCATAGGTATCTTAAGTTGTGGTTCGAAAGGCTTGAACTTGTTACCAGGGCCTTCGAAAGCCTTTCGTACAGATTCCGTTGTCGCAACAATAATGCCATCCGGACCAGCTGCTGCAATCAATCCGCGGTGTGAAGCGATCCCCATCAATGAAGAAGTCGGAGGCGGAAGGTTGTCGATGGGCCATGGCGAAGGGAGCAATTGAATTTTGGATTCTCCCGCAAGCGCTAAGAATCCAACTGCCTTTCAGGGTGTTAGAACCAGAAATGTGCAAGGCTAGATATATAAGATGTATAACACGAACCTGTGTTTGAATGTCCTCAAGCTCTGAGACTGATTGTGCGTTGCCGCCATTTCCACCACCCAGTGCGCTGATTCCAGGGTTTCCAAAGCTGAAAGCCATGATGCTCAAATATCATCCAATGCTGTCAAGCAGGACGGCAAATTGTTAATGGCTCCGGCGCATGAGGTTAAGATGGTGCAAAGATTGGCAGTCGAAGTACAAGGTGGGAGTTTTAGGAGAGATCGTTCGAATTACACTAGGTTTATTTGCTTCGTGAAGCTGAAGGTAAGATGGATGAATTCAGTTCTGCGATTGACGCGACACACAAAATTATTCTAAGAACTTCTGGCCCAAAAGTAATAAAATAAAATTCGAACGCCGTACTGGGCCTTTCGCGTTTGTCAGGGTCACGTGGAGATAGCGTACGCGAATCTGGAGCTTCAGGCGCCAAAGACCTTCGTCAGCGACAGCAACCTTGGAGCTAGCAACTTCCCTTATCGAAGCAGCGAATTCACATTTCGACACCACGTAAACTTTCACAACTTTGCGTCGAAAGGTATTGTTGTTACCACACCATTTTATTTTCAAAATCCCATTGAAGAAAGAGTTCCTGAGCTCCGTTTGTCACCATGCCTGGCTTCGACTTCTCCAACCACACTCGTAATGCAGCGTTGCATGCCAGAGGTGTGCCATTGCCAAAGGCAACAAGTACCGGAACTACGATTGTAGGATGTATATTTGACGGGGGTGTAGTGGTAAGCTCTCCTGTCCATACCTATTATGTCTACAAAATATGGATACGATAGTTTGTTTCGAGTTACTTTCTTAATTCACAATGCTAATAAAGACATGCAGATTGCAGCAGATACAAGAGCAACCAGCGGACCTATAGTGGCAGACAAGGTACGATGAAATAGAGTGCCGATAAACACACGATACTCATATTACTTAGAACTGCGAGAAACTCCACTACATCGCCCCTCAAATCTGGTGTGCAGGTGCAGGTACAGCTGCTGATACTGAATTTACGACTGCTCTCATATCCTCACAGCTCGAACTTCATTCGCTATCGACTGGTCGCAAACCCCGAGTCGTTACTTGTATGACAATGCTTAAACAACATCTATTCAGATATCAAGGACACATCGGTGCATACCTTGTTGTAGCAGGAGTCGACCCCACGGGTGTTGGGCTTTTCACTGTCCACGCACATGGAAGTACAGATAAATTACCCTATGTCACTATGGGAAGTGGATCTCTTGCAGCAATGTCGGTATTCGAGACACAATGGAAGTCGAAGATGACGGAGGAGGAGGCCGTTGCTCTAGCTTCCAATGCAATCCAAGCTGGTATCTTCAATGACTTGGGCTCGGGATCAAACGTTGATGTTGCGATCATTACAAAGGATAAAACCACATTGAAGAGAGGTCATGTCAAGCCGAACGAGAGAAGTAAGAAACAGAAGAGTTACATTTTTAAGAGAGGAACCACCGCCGTCTTGAATGAAAAGATTATCACGAGGGAGGAGATTAGCAAGTATGTTACGGTTCATGAACTTGAGGGTGGGGAAACTGCTTTGGGAGAGAAGATGGACATTGATGCGTAAGCTTGATGTGCTAGCTTGAGGGAGCTCTTGAATGTACCAATAATGACGAATCAACGAATGGCGCATTATTTGCAGCTTTGTTAGAGCCTTCACCTCTAACTACATTACAATGAAATTCATTCTATGATATATTCCTTGTCACAATTGTTATTCGTTCTTTATTTGCAGTGCACGTCACATTCAATGAATAGTCGCTGGCTTAGTGCATGTTTAACCTCATTACATTCGTAAAATAGGTAGTTAAAATACACTTCACGCACTCAGCCCCGTTGATACTTGCTGGAATTCTCTATGGTACGCCTACTAGGTACGTTGTAGGTACCTAGGTAGTGATACAATCTCAAATCTTTCCTCCAGCCCAATTAAGGGCAGAAAAAGACATCCACCAGTGGGTGCACTAATTCGTTGACCACTTTTAATGTCTTACATCAACTCAATAAATCATATATTAAAAACCAAAATCTTTATATTTAAAAGTTTGTTTATTCAAACTTCACTTAATTGTTGAATATTAAGGCTTGGGTTTATAAGGGAGCTGGTTGATGAATTACTGCACCCACTGGTGATCCGAAAATTAAGCTATATCTTACGGCCGTAGAGTCACAACTCCATAATTATGGACTCTCTCAATGGAGCCAATACTAACATTCCACAACATGTCGACTCAAATGATTATAAAAGTTCAGTCGCAGCAACAGCCAGCAATGCCGTCGCTGCCTCTGGCGCAGTACCGCGAATACGACGAAGGAACCGTATGATTGCAAGCTGTCTTGAATGTCGTAGGAGGAAACTGGGCTGTAGCAGATCCCCACCGTGCACGAATTGCCTCAAGTTCTCTCGAGACTGCGTGTTTCTTGCACCGGCACTTGACCAGGCGAGCCGGCTCAAATTAATAGAAATGAAGGAGAAAGTAGGCTCTTTGGAGCGCTTACTAGAGCGCGATGTTGCAAAGCCTACAAACCTAGCATCTACTTTAAGCCAGGGTAGAGCATTACCCGACGATGTCGACGATGACTTACCACCCAATGAGGACGAAAAGGTACTCATGGGATGAGATTTCCAAGTGACTTACTTGCTAAGTTAGTTTTACTAGGATCTAAAGGCAAGCCCACTTGCTGCGGTTGATGCGTTTTACGATGTAGATGGGGACGATGATGAACTACTTGATCTCGGGATTCAATTGGGGCGAATGAGGATTACGGAGAGAGTAGGGGGGTTCTTTCGACCCAAACTTAGTCAAGAGGTAAACAACCTTGCGTTTGAAATACTTTTCTTTCGTGAGCCTAAATACAAATGTCTTTCGTTCTTGGACTACTATTCCACAAGTGTATACTTCATCTGAGCTGCTCGCCATCACTTATCTTCTGAAGCAATATTCACAAGTGATTCAGGAAGCTAACTTCTTGGCGAAAGTTTCTTCAACTATCCATTATACGAAAGCCTACTGATCTTGAATTTTCCTGCAAGGACTGTATCCATTAACTAACCTTTGGCGTTTAGCTTGCGCACGCGATAAAGAGCCCGTCTGTGGCACGAGAGCCGGGCTCGCAGTTTCCTTTGCCAGATATACCTCCCGCACACGAATGGCTAAAGCCTGGACCGGCATACTGTAAGGACATCGCCTCTTTCATTTTACACTCCCCATTGTTACGTTTCATCTCATGCATTCTCATACTTTTGAAATCAGGCTGCTTTATCTTTCATTCCTTCCAATATACCCTATTATAGGAAATTACTGACTCGCTGATGTTCATAAGTATCTCCAAGCCCTGGTTTCTTTTTCGGACAAGCAAGGCAGAAGGCTTCTCCGATTGATTTCTTGCCTTCCAGACTTGCCGCTGACAAACTCATAAACCAGTATTTCATTGCAGTTCATCCAGTTGCACAGATTTTACATCGTCCGTCATTTGAAAAGGAATATGACACTTTCTGGCATGAAGTATCGCTAGGCATAGAACCTCGCAATTCCGTGCAAGCTATTGTGTTCGCAGCTATGTTTGCAGGTGTTGTCAGCATGGATCCTCTGACAACGTTTCATGACTTTGGAGTCTCCAAGGACAGCCTTTCAGATAATCTAAAACTTGGGACGGAAACAGCGTTGCACAGGGCTAATCTTCTTCGAACAACCAAGACCGAGACTCTTCAAGCCTTTGTCCTCTATCTGGTTTGTCTCTGTTCCAATTGTACTGGAATATTCATGTTAACATGAATTCAAAGATCCCATTATGCCGGGCCGATATTTCAAGAGCCCATTCAGTGCTAGTCGGAGCGGCAATCCGTATGGCTGAATGTATGGGTCTTCACCGAGATGGAGAGTATTACGATTTATCACCGGTGGAGACTCATACCCGCCGGCTTATTTGGCACCAGCTATGTTTCCTTGACATCCGGACATGCGAGGCGCAGGGGCCTAGACCAACTATAAGACAGGATGAATATGATACGAAATTGCCACTCAATGTAGATGACGCTGATATACACAATTCAGGAAAGCTCCCCGAAGCTGCCGATCGCTGGACGGATGTAACATTTTCATTGATTAGATTCGAAGTCAACGAAATGAACAGGACCATTTGGGTTGATAGGCCTCGAGTTGAACAGAGGAAAACAAGCCTTACAGCTGTTTTAACCAAGATCGAGAAGTTTCGGCAGAACATGACTAAATATGACAAGCTGATGGACGATCGCATACCCCTTCAAAAATGTGCAAAAATCGTCAAAAGCCTTCTCATTGCACGGCTGCATGTTATGTTACTTCACAGCTACCACAATGGCACTACAAAATACCGCATGCCCGATCGTCTCCGACAAATTATAGTGACATCGGGTCTCCAATCTTTGGAGTGTGCGGTTGCTTTGGAAACACTCCCTGAGCTTCGGAGCTGGGAATGGTATAGCGGCACATATCAACAATACCACACGGCTTTTCTTCTTTTGATTGAAGTTTATGTCAACCCTGATAGAAAGGAAGCTGATCGAATTTGGCCTATCATTGATTACGTTTTCGGAACCGAACCTTATGAGCCGCGGGTCACAAAGTCAAGGAAGATTCTTTCAGAATTACAACAGAAGACAGCAATATATGCTGGCATGAGAGGTATGCGTGCGTCAACAGCTATGAACAAACTCGCTGGCAGAAAGCAGACTGAAATCCCCGACAATTCGTCCAGCGATCCTCATGCACCGAATTCCGAGACTCCAGGAACCTCATTGTCTCTCGGAAAGGTGGCACTATCAGATGTATTACTTGCTCAAAAGAATGAAGTTCCTTGGACAATACCAGGAGGTCACAGTAGTTCTGATAAAGGCAGCAGCGCCATGGAACCGCAAGCGTCATCTCAAACATCAAGTGTGACTGACGATATAATGGATGATATAGATTGGGTAAGTGTCTTACAATGTACCGTACTGTATATATGTTGACTTGAATACAGGCTGTTTTTGATGAGCTATTCCCTCCAGATCAACAATTTGAGCTCGATGCCCCCTTTTGGCCGACGACCTCCGGGCCTTGACATTGCTATTCGAACACTCTTCTATCCAGTTATTTAATTGGAGACTGTACATGTTTGGGTAGATGCTTCTCCACACCGAGTTAATTCTTGTCCCATACAATCTCCAAGTTTAGGAGAGTTCTGGAAGAAAGTTAAAACCCCAACAGGGACTATCATATTCTTGTCATATGTAACTTTCAATGCCTGGCTTCTTTTGGCAAATCAGGGAGTTTCATCCAAGGCTACCTGCGAATATTCCACAATGTCTAATTACAACATTTGTTGATATAATTATTAAATAATTTTTTTGAAATATAATAGTTTGTATTTAAGAGATTTGATTTGTTTTAAGTTGAATTGCTTGAGCACTGCTTAGAACTACATGAACAGAAAGCTGTTAAGCCACACCCAAAGCCACAAGCCACATTTGCCCCGCACCGTCGGCCCGGGGCGAGGATGGGGGGAGCAGGTATCTTATCTTCTCTTTTTTCCTCTTCGGTGCATTCTGAATTGTACCTTAGTAGTCAAAAATTGGCAATATCTACATACAAATCACGCAATTGTCCAAGATCTGCACATGAAACTTAATTAAATTGCGGCATGAAATTGAACCCAGAACAAACGCAGTATGACACGCAATCGAAAAAGATCAGGTAATAATATTTAATAAGGATAATAAGTAGTTTGTAAGTATAAATTTGAGTTTCTTTCCATACGTTTCTTATCTTCCCCCCAAACAATTTGAAGTCAACGAGCTCAATAATCTCTCATTTCCATACTTCATTCCCCTTACACATTTATCACAATGGCACCTTCCATTCTGGATACACAATCTATAGTAGCACCACATCAACTATCCTCTCCCAGCCAAAAATCAATTGATACAAAGATCTTCCCGGATGGAATCAAGACTTCCGGTCAACATCCACCTCTCTACGATCAATTGAGACCATATTCCGACTTTCCCAAAGAGATATCTGGGGAGACGGTATGGAAGGCAGAAGACTATAAAAATAATCCGGAACGATGGGTCCATGCCTTCAATGAAGAAGAGATTGAAGAGCTTAGTGCTGCTGCAAATCGATTCCTAGCTGATAAGATTCCGTTGACTGGCGTTTCAAAGGTATGTTATATACAGTTGCTAAATACCATGCTGAGGGAACATTGATTAACTTGATAAAGGATAAATTCCCTCTCCCAAAACTGGCCACTCTATTGAACTCAATTCGCTCTGAGATATTGAATGGAAAGGGCTTCATTCTCTTTAAAGGATTCCCAGTCGAAAAATGGGGAAATCACAAGTCAGCTGTGGCATATATGGGTTTGGGAACATACCTTGGGTATTTCGTCAGTCAGAATGGAAGGGGTCATGTTCTTGGACATGTAAAAGATCTCGGAGATGATGCAAAGCAAATTGACAAAGTTAGAATCTATAGAACAAACGCCAGGTATGTCACTGCATGAATATAATTCGTCGAATACTACTAATATGTCTAGGCAATTCTTCCATTCGGATGACGGGGATGTCGTTGGTTTACTGTGCGTTGCACGAGCACTTGAAGGAGGAGAGTCCGATATCGTTTCATCCCATCACGTATGGAACACTCTGCAAAGAGAACGACCCGATGTAGCAGAAACACTCACCAAACCCATATGGTACTTCGATCGCAAAGGAGAGCAAAGTATCGGTGAAGAGCCATATATCAAGACATCTGTCTTTTATCTCGAAACAGGCGCCAACGGTCGAGTATACAGTAAATGGGACCCATACTACATCAAATCACTTGATCGATTTAGCAACGCTGGAGTCATTCCACCATTATCTCCCGAGCAGCTCGAGGCAACACAGGTTCTCGAAGACACTTGTAATCGATTGAGTTTACACATGATTCTTGAGGTTGGAGACATCCAGTTCTTAAGTAATGAGCATGTACTTCATGCTCGTACGGCATATAAGGATCATGCGCCGCCGGCACCAAGAAGACATCTGATGAGATTATGGTTGGCAACACCGGAGACTGAAGGAGGTTGGAAATTGCCATTTCACGACTCAGCTGAGAAGAAGAGAGGTGGTATTCAAGTTAATGACAATGCACCCGTTGCTCCGCTCGATGCGGAATGAGTTCAGGGGTTTATTTTGTAAATCAAAAAGAATCGTTAAAGATTAGATGAAGTTCTGAATTCTCATTAGTATGATTGCATGCTTCACGTGTAGCCTTGACCGACCTATCCCATGTGCCTAATATCAACGTTCTAGTCACCTTGTGCCTCTTCACATAACTCCACAAAGCGGAATCGCTGCCGATTCCTCAACTTTTTTGTTGACTTTGATCTTCCTCTTACTCTTGTTCTTGTCTTTGTCCTTGTCCTTGTCGTTGTCTTTCTTCCTCGGAGCTGGTTTTGGATCCGGTGGACCAAACCACTACAACTATTAGCACTCCATTTCATGTTCGCCGAAGTCCAAAAGAAACGTCTCAAATTTACCGATCTCCCGTTCCTAGTCTCTGCCACCATCTTCACAACATTCCTGTCATAACATCCCAGATAATCATGCCTTGGACATGTCTTTTCCATTGCCCGTACTACATAAGGCCCTTCAATTCTGAACGCATTATCGGCGAATTTGGAGCAGGTGAGAAAGCCAGCGCCCCATGCGCAAGGTTGACATATTTGAATCCATTTGCATGAGTGGTTTTCGTGCCGGCAGGTGATGGACTTATGGAGAGTAATGGTGCACATAGCTTTCGAGTAATTGAAATAGAAACTCGTTGCGCTTGTTTATAGATATTGGATGGATGGGAAACTTTATTCTTGGGGATCTTCAGGTGCGTTGATAGTGATGTAAAACTGATTGGGCTGTAGACAGAAGGAAGTCGCTCCGATAATAACACCTGGATGGGCCAATAACTTTGAGCTGTCTTCTCAACGGGAAGGAAATGATGAGTGAATCATGTCTGTAATTTAAGCATACATTCGGCCGAATAACAATAGACATAGCTCCAATCGTAGGGTCGAAGAGCAACGCTAGTCCTCCTCCAAATTCAATACCGGTTTGCCAAAACTCCTTCTTTCCGACCATGTATTTATATGATTATATAGCACATACAGTTGTTCGCTGGATTCCAATTTCATAACGATTCGGGATTGCCTTCGTCGTCCCCCAGCTGTTGTTTACGGATCGCCTGCATCAGTTCATATAGCTGCCCTAATTGCTGGTCTAGGGTACCTCTCATTAGCATGATACTCCACACGAATCTGTAGAACAGTAAATACCACTCATCTTATCAATCTTCCCTTTATCCATCTTCTCCCCAACCCAGCTCTCTCCCTCCAATTTCTGCGCGTACATTTGCCATTCTGTTAAGAAGCCAATCTGTAAAACCAATTAGTCCCCAATTAACATGCAATAAACAGCTCCATGAAATACATACTATATGCACTGGATTTTCTACATCCCTGTGTGCTCGAAATTCATTTTTAATGTATGTATCCCCAAGCAACCTCATCTCCCTTGGCAAGTGTTTCCTGTGCGCCCTGAACAGCCTTCTGTACAAAGGTATCGGTGGCAATAATGCCATTGGTGCTGGTCTGAAACCTCTCCCTGTGCCAGCCATAGTCGCCGTAGCGTAACTTAATCGTGGGGAGAGCTTCATTGCAATATTGTGAGATCGGATGATAGCTTGCGAAGGTTGGGAAATGGATGTCTTCCATAAAGCTTCCAAGACTCGGTAATGCTTTCCCCGCCAAAGCAAAAAATACAGCCTTGCAGTTCGGCAACGGGAATACTACAATACTATGTACATCATACAGCCTCGTCTGTATTTCTCTGGAATTTTTACAGTAGCACACAAAACGAAAGTTTGGAAAATGCTCCCAACTCCAGATACATCCCACGTCTCATTTGACCGAATATACGAACCCGCTGAAGATTCTTTTCTATTACTTGATACACTATCATCTCCTGGTGAGAAGGAGTTTCTTCAACAACAATTCAATGCCGGCACATCTCCTTCTCCATTTGTAGTAGAAGTTGGAACGGGCTCCGGAGTCGTTCTTTCATTCGTACATGCACATTCAGAACTCATATTCGGCAGATCAGATATCCTTACAGCAGGGGTAGATGTTAATCGGTATGCATGCGAAGCTACACAAGAGACAGTGAAAATTGCGGAGAAGGAACAGATTACACAGAACTTATCGCATGGATTTTATTTGGGAAACGTAGTTGGCAACTTGGGGACTTGTTTGCAAGGAGANNGGGCCAGAAATTGAGAAGCTGTGGGGACTTGTTTGCAAGGAGAGGCAGTGGACGTCTTGATTTTCAACCCGCCATATGTACCTACTCCAGATGTACCCATACCTGAGATCTCCGGGGCTGGAATTGCGGAGGGAACGACGACATATGAGGAAGATTCGAAACTATTAGCACTGTCGTATGCGGGCGGCGTAGACGGAATGGAAATTACAAATCAGTTGATAGATGCATTGCCTAGAATCCTAAATAGGAGGAGAGGATGTGCATATATCCTACTATGCGCGCAGAACAAGCCCGAGGAGGTCAAACAGCGGATCCGTGAATTTGGAGAAGAATGGAAGGCGGAAACTATTAGTAGTAGCGGAAAGAAAGGTGGTTGGGAGAAATTGCAAATTGTTAGGATTTGGCGTATGCCGCCTAATATTCCTTGAAGTTGATATGCCATTGGGTTTATTTAGTCGCGCTCTTATATGTCCGCAACCTGCTGCTTGCTCGCTCGTTCATATATCGATCGATTTGGCTGAATTTCATATACCAGACGAACGCCAATAGTCCCACTAGCTGTGCATGCAGTGCACACGCCTTTCTCTTCGGCTGTCCATTCTCCGGCCAAAAAAACGGAGATCATATCCATCGAAGCCCTCCTTTCCCATCTGCATAACTCGTTGCCATTATGATGCTCAAGCCCACTAGCGCAGTATCTAGAATCCTCTACCACC
>JWJA01004662.1:0-33142 GCA_000812885.1 Lanzia echinophila
GGAGGTAAATGAGGGTGAGAGGAAGGGGTAGGGGAAGAAGGGGTTAGTTGGGTCGACTGTAATACTGTGGGTTATTGGTCAGACTACAGGTTTAAAGAAGAAAGGAATACAAACAGCTACCCGGAGCANNATAAAGGGCAGGAAGTGCTTCCTAGAATCTAATGTACAAATCCATCATGACAGATGCCCAGTTCACCAACCCCAATCCCCCTCGCAGATGAACTAACAGGCCATTGCGCCGCGCCCCTCGCAAACTCCTTCGAAGTGTTCACTTCGCCAATCAGCACGGACTAGGATGTAAATCAAGGAATAGTTAGTTCCATTGCAAACTCGCGAGAATAATCAAGTGTAACTAGCGAATACATGGAGACCACCTCCTATATACTACTGTTTACCGAACTGGAAGGCCCCAAATACACCTCCCCCATTACCAGGTGTCAATGGTCCCAGACCGCCCCCGTTATTATGTGCGGGTGTGGTGACAAGATTAGCGTTTCCGTTATTAGGAGTACTAGGAGTTCCGTTGGCGAAGTTGGTCCCGTTTTGATTTGGGGTGTTGTTCTCTTGAAGTTGGTTATAGTGTTGAGGAGTAGATTGTTGGTTAGAGCTGGGATTATCTTGGAGATTGATTNNATATGTGAGTTTTAGGTGAAACTCACCAATGAGTCAGATCCGGCTTGATGGGCTATGCCTACTCGCTTAACCTTGAGGACTTCGGCCATGGTTTCAAGGGTAGGCTTTGCTTCATATCTTTGAAGCGATTCGAGAATGTTATCGGATGGTGTAAGCTGGCCTGATTTGGCCATCTGAATCCCTTGCTTTGTCAAGAACTTTATATCGTACACACTTGGGAAGAACTTTTTCATAAGCATATCAAACTCTCTTTCGTCATCCGGCAATGGTTTGCAAAGCATAGTTTTCAGAATATATCCAAAATCATAACCGGCATGCCCTGAGATCCATCGCTTGTCCTCGTCACAAACAAGACCTGAGCTGATAAGTAGAGCGGCAAATTCGAAAGGATCAATGCCATCTCTCTCCAAGCGTGCAAAGTCTGTACCACCAGCACGACATTCAGCGATAGAGCTCTCCGTATACATATCTTCCTGCAACGAAAATCTGAAATTGAACTGCCATGCACATGGAATTGGAACCGTGCCGTTGGCATACTTTCGACCCGCCGCGTTTCGATCTAATTCCATATCCGGATGAGGGGTAGCAGGTGGTGATTCTCCGTCCTCAGAGAACAAAGTTATGCCCACTTGTATGAGTTTCAATAAATCTACATTACATCGCAAGCACTGATAGTGATAATCCCCCTTGCCATTGAAAGCACCCATAGGCCGAGCAACGATTCCAGGAAACTTAGCATCCTAATACTGTTAGCTTTAGTGTGTTCAAGCCACCAACCAAATATCATCTCACCATAGAAATATATGGGTACTGATCCACAAGTTGTCGCAGAGCTTGCATCTCCTCTTGAAGATTCCCTTTCCACACTTCTCTAATTTTACCTTTGTCTCGCATACCCCGCGCTCCCGATTCCGATATGTTGCTGTGTCCTTGCTGTTGTAAAGGCGCTGCAGCAAAACTCATTTGTGCAGCTTGACTCGCTAGTCCAGTACCACCAGCCATACCCAGACCTGCCGCGCCAAATCCTCCTGGTAGACTCATAGCATTGCCATTGACGGAGAAGGGGTTGCTCATCGAGTTCGCATTCATGAATCCTTGGTTGGCGATGGAGGGCGGTGGAAGTCCAGGGGTATGTGCTTGTGTGTGCGTAGGATATTGTTGATAATGTGAGGCGATACTATTCGGCCCTCCGCCATAGCCTTGCATTCGTGGGGGCATATTGTTTTCGTCGAGTATGTATGTTGGGTCTAGATGGTGGGTTGGCGATTTTCATGGACGCAACCAAATTGCGCTTTTCGAAAAGATTAACGCAATATGTGAGTTTTAGGTGAAACCGTAAGCAAGTTAATTTGAGATAACAGGTAAGAGGTTTATCGTCTTCAAATGAATGGTGTACAGTTGTTGTTGCTGCGTCTTTGTGATTTGGATATCATTATAATTTGTACTGTATGGAGCTTCAACTTCTCTAAGGTTTACCAGGATTAATCAAACACCAAAAACATCATTGGCGCTTACCTAATCAACAACTTCACTACGCCCTAGCGCCCTTCAACCCCAAATGTTTTACGACATCCAGATTAATTCTCACAAGACAGCATTGGACGGGGGCTTCAACTCTCAAAATGCATTACACAAGGTAATCCTGTCTACTTTGCCATTGAAATACTTTGTCAATGGCTAATTGTCGAGAAAACCAGAATACGAAGAGCACCACCTCGTGCAAACCTTACTGGTTTTGATCCTAGAGCATTAGCAGCTGCAACTGGCACACCCGCAAATGATCCATGGGCAAGACGGTAAGTTTCGGCGCATTATATTTCGACCTCAACGCGTTCTAATAGGATAATTCAGTGAGGCATGGAGGTACGCGGCGCAGTTTTCACGATGGAATCGATTTAAAGGCTCATTTCCCGGCTTGGGCATCGCTACTGTAGCATTTGCTGCATATTGCGGATACGAATACCTCTTCATGGCGGATGATCATCATGGGCATGCGGAAGGTCATGATGCGGCACATCATTAGAGACTTTGTAGAGCAACATCAATGTACATTTGGGTCAAAACGGTATTCGTTGCAGTGGTTCGCTCGACTCTGTCTTGCCGGCCAAGGTCTACAAATACGATAGATCAAAAGGACTCTGGGCTCTTGCAACGAACTGAGGGTTATGATGTGGAAAGCGTGGCAAATCAAAGTTAAGCGCACACCTACCAAGCCGCCAATCGGAGCAAGTCTACTGGTTTTCAAAAATCATGAAGACCGTTCTATATTATAAATGCGAAGATTTTACAAGTGGTGTCTTCTGTAACATACCACAGGATTCGTCGTTAGGTACATCAAATACCATGATGTCCCGCGCAATGGAGTATGACCGAAGGTATTTTCTATGGCATCATTCATAACTTGTGTCCCCTTATTCATGACCACATACATGAGGTACCCTTGAGGACTTAAATTATATTAATTGGATGCTTATCGTACCCCAAATATTGATTGTATTATGTGGACACTGAGAGCATTAGATGACTTGTCTGAAAGGAATTATATTTACCTACGATATCACCTCAACTTCCTACCTTTCTAAATCTCCCAACTTTTATGTACTCACTTCAAATATGCCAGTGTGAGATTACAATGTTATCTCTTTCAACAATAACATCTCGCAAGGATTGGCCATCTAATACCATGGATGTAGTGTATAGTACTAGTTACCCGTATTGCAAATCATTCGCAACCACGGCCTCTCGTAGAATGTGTGTTTGCTAGAGATAGATCAGAGATAGGCCAATTAGAAGAATAGAATGGTTTATATTTCAAGATTAGGTAATAATAAGTAAGGTAGAATAAGACACCAGAGAGAGTTTTGATGGGTCTAGATCTCATCTTTAATTGGCTTAATATTACAAACTAAGCCAAAATAAGTATTAATCTGTTTTCACTCGACACATTCTCAATCTAAGGTCTCAGTGGGTGGCGGCGTATTCCTGTTGAGACCACGCTCTATCCTACTCTAGGTCCAAGTTCTTTGCTAGTATGAACTTTATTTTTGATGTAAAAACTCTACTCGTATCTGCATAGTACCTACCTAGGTATATAGTAGATACCTGGGTACCTACCACCTCGACCCTACCTACTACCTAAGGCATAGATATTTATTGAAAACCTCCATTCTACTTAATCATTTTATTCAATGATATCCTTATTAAAATGAAGATGGCAAAGTCATTATATTGATTGGCAGTACGAAATCACCTTCAGCATCAGAATATATATTGATATTCATAGCTTTGAAGTGGGATATCCAGCCAACAAATTGTATCACGGCGTCTTCAACATGTTCCATTCCATGAGTATAATTTCCCATTCCGGGACTGTCAATGAAGGCTCTTTGTCACCAGAAGCACAGAAGGGGGTGTTGGAATCTCAACGTGCACTAGAATTGAGAAAGTAAGTTGGGATTGGGATTGAGATTGCCGTGGTTGGATTGGTGAAAGTTTCTGTCCCTTGGACTTGAAAACTTGAGTCCTAATTTGTGTGGAGTTCATGTCTCCATCTTTCATGGCTTCCATATATTTTGGGTTTTTGCCATCTGATTGCTTGTTCTAGGTTTCCCAATATCACTCCTAACAACCAGTCACTAATCATCTACTGCTTTACTTAGGTTTTATGATCCATTTCAATCAACAACTTGTCCACCAGAAGATACCTTGAATGGTCGGTTGAATTCCGATCATGCTCTAGACGCCTACGCCGAGGTGGCAGTTCACCGATTAGGAGGTGTGCATTCTATGATCAGGTGAGGAACTTTTTGCTGCTTCCAAGGGTTGTTGGTGTAAGATTAAATGCTAACGTTCTAAGTGTTTTGGATGGACCTACACAATACTTCATTGCTGGTGCTAAAGTAGAAGGATACTCCGGTAATAATGAACCTATTATCAGTAATGGCTCGTGGTTTGGCTGTTCAGACGTCCCGACAAAGGGTGGTCTCTGTGAAGTACAACAACCCGCCTTCGTTCCAATCAGCGAGTCTCATATTAATACTCTTCAGAATACATTGGCTATTAATACTTCCGAAAACAACGAGTATCCTTGCTTCATTATCAATGATCTCTCCAAAGATCCAAGATTTGATACTTTACCAATAGTCGATGGGACTTTAGCCTCATATAAATGGTATGCCGGTGTTCCTATCACTACTAAAAACCAAATCAATATAGGTGTTCTATTTGTCTTCGGTGACAGTGAAATCACTGGCTTAACTTTGGAGAAGAAAAAATGTACGTTCACGTGCGACTATTGACACCTCAATCGCATATTACAAACCAAATAAGCCCATACATATGCTAAGATATAGTGCTAGTTCTCCATCGTCAAGCTGGAAATATAATGAAGTATATTGAGACACAGCGGGAAGCTGTTGAAAGACGACGAGTTACATTGATGTCGAAAGGAATTGCTACTTTCTTAGACAGGATTTCTCGTTATACCAATTCTGTTATTGGTAATTCTGCATCTATCCCAGAAATTGTTTCGGGAGACAAAGCTCTTACAGAGTCCGGTAACATACTCCTCAGCGAAGGCCAAGTTCTTGGTTCAACAAAGGAAACGCGGAACGCCTCGGCAACAGTACTAGATCAGATTCGAATTACCTTGGATCATGCTGCAGATATTCTTCGCGAGTCTCTAGAGCTTGATGCTGGAGGCATTGTATTCCTAGATACAACTGACGCATACACTGGGGCGGCGGTTACGGATGCTTATATGGACACGAACACAGATTCAGGTATCGAAGTTGAAGAAGTTCAGGAGACGAAGAATGAAAATGCCGAATCTATCTCGGAAATCGCGAAGTCAAGGTATGAAGATTTCGAAAGACAATTACCAGAGAGGTCGCTACGAGCATCGACTAAAGTGCTTTCGATGTCGGCAGCCAAGACAGCAACCTGGGATCCTGGAGCTCATATTCTAGATAGCAAGTCACTCCAAACTCTAATAAATTCCTATCCAAAAGGCAATGTTTGGTCAGTTGGCCCTTCTCTTTCTAAATCTCTGGCATGTTATAAATAAGGAGAGGTTCAAGTAACTAGTTTCACAATAGATAATGATCTCTTCATATTGAATGATACCTATACCAAGTGGTATAGATCATTAGAAGCTGCAAGCTCATGGAAAATAGGGCAACTCGGCAATTTTTGTAATAAGTTGTGAATCGTTAAGTCAAGGTCATCAATAAATACTGTCTTAATGTTTCCGGGTTCCGATTGATCCAATTGTTGATCGAGATTCGAAGATATCGCTCCAAAACTAAGAACCGTTTCTTGAAGATTTGAACTATTGGGGTTTGTTGAGACTACGAGGGTGGTCCACGAACCACTGTAACCCCTAGTGATTTCGTCACAGAGGCTGGATGGTTTTCTTTGCGTGCATTCACCTCAAGAGCTGATATGAGATTCGCCTCGCAGACAAATGCTAATGTGTTGGCAGGTATATGGATGAGAATGGCTATTTTTCAAGCTTAGAGCAAGTTCGTGCCTTTGAACAGTCCGCTCCTATTAGTCCATCTGGTCAAAGTCACTATTCGAATTCGTTCGATGTTACGAAGCAAGCAGCCGAAGCCAACATGTTTAAGATATTTCATCATGCCAGACAAATTATGTTTTTACCGCTATGGGACGCAGCAGGAGGTAGGTTGTTGCATATCACCTGTAATTCTTAGATCTAAGGTGCTTGACTGATTTCGGCGTTTGGAAAAGAGAGGTGGTACGCAACATCATTCGTCTGGTCCCGATTAGCTGTCCCTGTCTGGACAGCGGAGCAGGAAATTCCTTATTTGTCCTCATTCACAAATTCAATGATGGTCGAAATCAGTCGCCTGAACGCACTCAGATCCAATAAGATGAAATCGGACTTCATCAGTAACATTTCCCGTGAGTCTTAATGCTCACCACAGAAATTGTTTTAGGCTGACGGCTTTTAGACGAGTTTCGAAGCCCGTTACACGGAATACTAGCAAGTGCAGACTTTCTCCGAGAGTCAAAGCTTGATGCGTCACAAATGGAATTTATTTCCACAATTCAAAGTTGTAGTGGTACTCTTCTGGTAAATTACACCCTTAATGAATACTGACAGACGAGACTGAATGTACAACTAGGAGACAATCAATCATGTCCTGGACTATAGCAAGATAAATTCATTTAAGAAAGATACACCCTTGGGAGGTTGGTATATCCTAATATTCGATGTGTGCCCATCTTGACAACGTTAGGGTCCTTCTCAAGCGAGCTTCACCAAATCACCAACATAGCGTTGTTATGCGAAGACACTATCAATGGTATGATGGCTGCTAATCACTTCAAACATGCACCAATAACTGTCCTTGCGCTGTCCAACGGTAGAGACGATTTGAATACGAATACTAGGGCGCCATTACAAATCATTCTGGACATCGAAAATCGCGATTGGATTTATAAAGTTCATGCTGGTAACAGACGTTGATCTTGCATTCTCATAATTGATGCTAATAATATCCTAGGCGCGATCCAGCGTATATTAATGAATATTTTTGGAAATTCACAAAAATATACCGAAGGTGGCTATATCATCGTTCAACTATTATTGCAAACCGAGCTTTCAGGTGATTGGGCCAAGCTACCGAACCATGCAGGGGAATACTTTGTAATGCGTGTCAAGGATTCTGGGAAGGGAATATCTTCGCACTACATAGAGCGCAATCTCTACCAACCCTTTGCGCAGGAGGACAGCTTTTCACCTGGTGTGGGGTTAGGCCTGTCTATCGTGTAAGACTAACCATTTGCCTTCCCACACATAAGTCACTTGTTAACTAGCCTTTAGTTGGAGTATAGTCAATCAACTTGGTGGCAAAATTGAAGTTCGAAGTAAGCTCGGCACTGGAACAGATGTTGAAGTCATTCTACCTGTGGAGAAATCAGTTCTTCCAGACATCGGCGCTATGCATGGCGACCTTACAATTACTTCCGTGGCAGCAAAAGAAGTAATGACTGATCTACAAAATAGAGCAGCTACCATGACAATTTCTTTGGATCGGGGTCAAATCACGCTCGCCGAGAATGCTTGCTGGGATAGCATACAAAAATACTGCTCTGAATGGTATGGGTTTGATCTAAACAAATCGAGTAACAAAAATGACGCGGATTTGCTCCTTATGAGCGAAACAACGCTACCCGCTTCAAGCTCCTCTAGGCCCTCTGAATCACAGAGTCGGCGGATGTTGATTGTTCACCAGGACACAGGAGCTCCCTACGGACGAGACAAATATCATAGTCCCTTGACTGCACATATCGCGCAACCAATGTAAGTACAACTCGCATTTTCTTTCCCTACCTTTCCCGCCTGTCTCGGTATGCCCGTAAGTCTGTCCTTTTGACTGTGCACTTGATTAACAATTCGAATGATCAAACCTCAATTTTAAATCTGATTTATAAAATGCATTATTTGTTTCCTACTCAATAAGTCAAATCTTCAAACCATGGGCTTTCAAATTACATTGCATACAGTCAAAAGTTGACAGGCTTCCGGGCATACCGAGTGTAGCCATCTCTCAGACTATGTGCTCATAACTGGTGTCTTAGTGGGCCTTACAGGCTTGCCCGTATCATTCTATCCCTACTGGATCAATATCCCACAAGTAATGAGCCACAGAGCAAAGATGGTTGGACGCAAACACCGATTGCATCTCCTGACGAACACCGAGGCATGGCCGACTATGGGTTCAAATCCGATCTCCAAAATATTCCTCAGAAAACAGTCCAACAAGTGCAACAGAAAGATACTTCGCAGTCGAAAATTGCAGAAGAATTTGCCGAGAGAATTGCACGAGCGGAAACATTGACACTGCAGGAGAAACCTTCCTGGATGGTCCCCGAGAGACCGATTGTCGAATCCCATCCTCTAGCCATTGAACCTTCCCGCGTAGTGCCAGCCACCGCCACACCCCTTCGAATTCTGAGTGTCGATGACAACTCTCTCAACCTGCAGCTTATTCATCGCTATCTGCAGAAACGAAAAGATGACATTATTGTTGATGCTATAAACGGGCTCGAGGCGGTCAACGCAGTCAAAAGTAGTGAAGCCTTTGATGTTGTTTTTATGGACATTTCCATGCCTGTGATGGATGGATTCGAAGCTACAAGGATGATTCGCGGTTGGGAGTCCCAGACAAGCAGCGAGGCAACGGCGGATAAGGATCCGAAACAGCGTGCATATGTGGTTGCTATGACAGGGCTTGGCAGCCAAAAAGCTAGGGATGAGGCGGTGAGCAGTGGTTTTGATGATTTCATGACGAAGCCGGTCAAGCTACCAAAGGTGGGAGCTCTATTGCAGAGACTGAGCTCAGAGAAAGCTGCAAGAATGTTGTTCGATTCTCCGGATGTTTGATCAATAAGGATTGGGTATCGAAATGGCCATGATATTGGGATAGGCGGAATGTGAAGTTGTTTGATGATGAGATCGAAGTGTTATGTACTACTTACCATTCTATAGGTGTTTGGACTGACGAAATTAATAATCAAGTCCAGTTAAATGCATCGTTCGAATAGATGCTGTACAAGAGAGTTATCGTCCCATAAGTTCGGACGTAAATAGACCAGTATACCAAGTCACCTTAATCATTCAGCGGGTAATAAATAATTGCTTGTTTTGTTCATTTCCAATCCAGAACACTATGGCCCAGAAGGCCTGGGGCCACAATCGCTAGCAAGCTGATAGAAAATCTATTGTTCAAATCTTAATCAGTAATACAAAGCTCTAAACTGATTGCTCGAGTTTGATTTAAGGATTCATCATTCAAATCTCACTCAAAATTTCAGATATTTAATTTTACAGCTAGGCTGGCTACACTGGCCGCATTGCTTGTACGTCATATTATTATACTCCAGGGAGGTGTGGAAATTTGATTACTTCTCGAGGCAAGGTGATTAAAAACACCACTAACTCCTCAACACACAATATGAACACGTACACAAGCCAGTTTGGAATCTCGCATTTTGATAGTACATTTTTAAAATTCAATAAGGGAAAACTCGTCTCTGGGTATCTATCATCCCCTATGCATCACTATCTTCCAATCTAAACCTAAGAGATGTGATTCTAAAACCATCCATCTATAACCTGCCTGCATCTCATCATTACCATGATGGTGCAGCCAAACCCTATAATATGACATGAACTCGGATAGGAAACATTATATCCGAGCCACGCATACATTTTGAACCAGTGAAAAGAAAATCCTCCAATCCGGACCGTGATATCCAATCGATTCCATCGACACACCGTCATTAGCTCATCACATCGCACCTGTCTTCATAAAGAAGTCAGGACAATTAATCATTACGGAACCCTTCGTGGTTCCTTTGGCGAGGACCCTCCTCAGTCTCAAGCGATGTATTCTCTCTTCCCTCTACCACCGGTTTGTCCTTCTCGTTCTCGCTTACACTCCTACTCTCCTCATCTCTCGTCTCGAAACCGTATTGTCTAGCCATCTGCTCCACCTCTCTGTCGGTGAGGAAAGGCATATCATACGAAGCCTTCACATACGAGATATTCTCAAGATAACCCTTCGCGAAGATGAGATCAATCTCCTCGAGCGAGCGGCGGCGTGTCTCAGGGTAGAACCAGTAGATGACAGGAATGAAGGTAGCGTTGACTGCGGCAAAGAAAGCGTATGTTCCCCAGCCAATGTTGGAAATCATAACAGGTGTGGCCATGACGATGGTGAAGTTGAAAAGCCAGTTGGAGCAAGTAGAGACAGCATTGGCGCGGGCACGGGTGCGGAGAGGGTTGATCTCGGCGGGGTAGAGCCATGGGAGTGGGAGCCAGGTGGCTCCGAAAAAGATCATGTAGGTGAAGAGGCCGACACCAGCTCCCTTGGCGGATGGGCCGAGACCGTTTTGAGGGATGAGACAGGCGAAGACGAGGACCATGGAGAGACATTGGCCGATGGTACCGATGAAGAAGAGCTTACGGCGACCGGCGCGTTCGATAATGAACCAGGAGACGGTGGATGAAATGGCGTAAATAATCATGTTGACACCACCAAGAAGGAGTGCAAGATTGTGCGAGGTACCGATGGATTCTTGGAAGAGAGTAGGGAAATAGTAGATAACAGCGTTGCAACCACCGAGTTGTTGGAAAAATTGGGAAGAAGCACCGAGCAACATGCGGCGGAAATGTTGAGTCTTGCCACCGGTGAAGAGAGAAGAGAAAGGTGTCTTGCCACTTTGTCCGCTAGCCATGATACTATCCATGATGATGGTCTTCTGAAGTTGGACTTCTGGGTCGGTGTTCTCGAGGCCGGCCAATGCAGCAATAACATTGAGACCCTCATCGTGGCGGTCCTTGGTAAGAAGCCATCTTGGACTCTCTGGGAGGTACCAGGTACCGACAATCAGAATGATGCCAAAGAAAATCTGGAAAGCAATGGGTAAACGCCATGTAAGGTTGTCGGGGCCGTAAGACGCGCCGTAGTCAATCCAATACGCAATCATGGTACCGAATGCAATGATTCCTCCCTCGATACAAATGAGAAGACCACGGTTCGTGGTACGACTACATTCTGCCTGATACGTTGGAATCGTTGAAGTGTTAATTCCGTTACCGACACCAGTAATGACACGTCCGACAATGAATTGAGCAGTCGCCGAGTGGCCTTTGACAGCAGTAACTTGAATAATAACACCGAGGATCATAATGAAACCACCAAGCATCATCTGCATAAAATGTGTCAGCACTCCTTATCTTATCGAGGAATCAGGGGGGTATGGGGTAACATGGGGTAGCACATACAGCTCTTCTTCGACCAGTAGAATCTCCAAACCATAAAATAAACATAGCACCAAGCAAGCAACCAATCTCATAAATAGCGGTAACGAATCCTTGGTACACACTGTTGTCTTTTGTTTCTGGAAAGTAGCTGTTGAATGGATCGGCACTGATTATACCGGACATAACACCCTGATCATATCCGAACAGCAGGAAGCCGGTTGTTGCGATCGTTGATACCAGAAGACCTAGATTCCGCCCGGCGAGACCGGCGTACGTCTTCTGCGTCGGTGAGTGAGAAACACCCATTTTGAAAAACTTTATATTGTCGTCTATAAATAAAAAGAAAACCTCAAGATTTCACAAATACCTGGTTCAACCAGTAAAAACTTCAAGCCCTATCGAACACAACGCTGTTGTGCGCCCTTGGGTTAACTTATGGAGGTCTGGGGGTGTTAGAACCGGAGGGAGTAGGGTGAATGATAGGAATAGAGAAAATCAGAACGAAGGGGGAGAAGGAATGATATATACTTTGTTGGTGTCCCCCATCCTTCTGCATCTAACAAACATAACTCGGCGAAAGGTGGACCCACTATCTTGACGGGCAGGGAAACCCACATTTACATACGGTTTCCAACGTCGGGAATCCAAAAGCAGGAAATCCGCCGTCATTATTAGCCGCCCACAATAATCGTTTCCGCACACTTTTGCTTGGCCAGACAAGGTCTTACAAAAATCCCTTTTTATTGTTGGATAGACGAGGCAACTCCTGCAGGCAATTGTCGCTAGGGTAGTGCTTTGAGATCGGCATATCACAGATGGGGCCCATATCAGCAGGCGGTGACGGAACTTCCTGCTTCAAGTCTCTTGATTGGTCGGTTTTGTTGCAAAGCGAAGATTCTTTACTTTTGTAGGCACACAAACGGCATTTGTGTGAACCTAACTGTGTTTAGTGTCGGAAATGAAGAAGAATTGATTGATCCACAACAGACGTCACTGGTTGAAACTGCGGGGAGCCCAGGGTCAAGTGTGGGATGAGGAGATTGTGGTTGTATCGAGTGTGGACCCGCATTAAGATTCAGCGCAAGTATTAGGTGATTAGGTAGTATTCTGTTTACGTTTTGTCTTGTGATGTTCAAGCATAAACGATGCAAGTAACACCCCGTATTGATTTACGGGGCTAAGGCTAGATTAGATACTGTATAATCGGTGTAGATGCATATATCAAGCATTGAAGGCTCCATGACAAGACGGAAGTTTTGAACCATTTTTGCTTGAATCAACATCATAAAGCTTTGGTTGGTAGGCGAGACATATTTGGACCCAACTTCAAATTTAGTTTGTCTAATATTGCGTATAAACAGTGTACGATTCTGACTCAAGTATCTTGACGCTTAATCCATGAATTCACATTACACCGGTGTGTGAGAAAGCTCAGAAGAGTGACGATTATTGAAAATCCTGATGTTAAAAAATATATACCAAACTCATTTTGGTAAACTTTCACGCACTGTAACGTCATTGCAGTTCCTTTGCCAAGGGAAACACACCGAGGCAGATCCGAGATAGATGGAATCTCATGTGAAGGACCCTGCAGCGGAAAAGTTCATAGGCGGAGGAAGTGAATCAATTGGTGGCTGGTACGATTTTGGTAAAAATATATATAAGGCGCAGTATAGTTCGTTATAGGAAATATTAGGAAAGTAATGCGAGATTGTGGATCTGAAAAGTGGTTTAAATATGGATTTTCATAAAGTGATTGGGAGAAAGGATAACGACTCCAATGCTCCATACTCCAACATTAAGAAAGAGTAGTAATAATGTAAGAACTACTGTGCGAGAGTAATTGTTATTCTAACAGTTTTCCGGAGATAATGCGAGAAGAGAGTTAGTCTCCATCACTCAATGTTGGGGGGCAGGGGCTTACTACTTTGGCTTAGGAGTCAGGTTACCCGGGAATAAGTAATATCATCATTATTGGGAGAAAGAGAATTTGGAATCTTAGGTCATTGTCGTATCGAATACCGCTAAAAATCTCTTCATTATATACGACTATATTGATCCGGATGGATGGAAGGAAGGAAAGGAAGGATGGATGGATGGAGAATGAAGGTCAGTACTGAACAGTAGGAATGAAAACACAGCAAAATTGAAGACAAAGATGGTTACCGCCGGTAATCTACTTTTATTCTTCTCTATCGATACCTCAATACCTTGAAAAGATGGGGCGGAGTGGAGAGGAAGGTGGAGAACGGAACAGTATTATAATGGAGATTTGAGTTTAGTGGAGCCCTAAAGCCCCATCTTCCGCCAATTAAGGGTTGTTATTTTGTATTCCCTACACATGATTGAGGTTATTCACAACATTCCTACGTTTTCCGTGGAAAAAATGATCCGATAACCATCCTTTCAGGAATGAAGGAAGACTTTTGGTGAATCGCGCGGCAAACTGTTAAATTGACAATCCCCGAAGGTATATGGATTAAAATATCGGCGGCATCTTTAGTCTTACTAATATGTACTAATCGTCGATGACAGCTACCTCAATAACCAAAACGCTCTATAGCCCCCGCCGATCAGTTAGAATCGAAACATATTGCGTGTTGGATCCCATTTGCACTTTACGTCAAATTAAAATTGCTAATTAAACATGGTGAGTAATGCGGAGAGCACTATGAAGACATTGGGGAAACCCCCTACTATCTACTTTCCCACATCTCCAAGTTTCGGTAAGGCGGGAAAGACGGCACAAACATCAGCGCGAGGAAAAGAATTCATGAAATGGCGAAAAAATAAAGAGGCGTGGAGAAATCAATACAGAGTGGAGTGTGAAAAGACCAGGGAGAAAATACCGCCAGCCTTAGGCGGAGAAAAGGTGGAGAAAGAGTGGAAACATGAGGTCATGGCTCTACCCAATTTTCCTCAATGCTTACCCCATTTTACACCAAACATTCGCATACCGCTTGTAGTTCGACTACTTCGGTATGGTTTACGGTGGTAAACATCGTAGCGTATTTCTGTGAACCACTGCTCACGATACCTGGTTAAAACCTCGAGAGATACGGCTCGGCCTTCGTTTAAGGCGGCTATACACCGTATGCTGCCATCCGCCGCCTTGCCATGTCGGTTCCACGAAATACCGTACCGACGGTCCTATACCTTGTTCGCCAGGTTGATCAACCAAACGAAGACGAGGCCGTGCTTTCCAACCTTGAGTTCAACTCACTTCCTGCATGCGCAAAAAGCTAGACGTCTTTTCGGTGAGCAGAGCTTACCTACTTTTTTCAACGGTGGACATTAAAGCCTCAACATTGAGCACGACACACACAAAAACATATGTCGAAATAGAAAAGTCAACGCAGAATTAATTCAAAATAAGAACTGTGGATATTCCTCGCTGTATATTGTGTTGATAGCACTAAGACTACCTGTAGGTCAATCACGCGGAATCTTTCTAACAGTCAGCACAAGTGTGCGCATTAAATGTTCCAAGTAACTGCAAGTCATCTCGTACGATCCTAAACTCAATGACTGTGATGCCCAACTCGGGACATACAATACCACGCGGGTCTCGCAGCCTCCTTCGTGACGGACGAAATGGTGCATGAATTGGCTCCGGAGCAGCTGGCAGTGGCTTTCTTGCCTATAGTAAGTATGTAATTTATTATGTTTCTATTCAATCAGAACAAGAGAACCCTCAATATTGCACCAGAACGCGATACACTCTGGTGGCAACTTCAGAGATACACCGACGTTTGAGAGATATATCGCACCACCGCTTGCTACGCTCTGGTCAAGTTTTATGAACTTAACATATGACAAGAGCTGCTATTTTAATTATCCGTGTCGTTTCACAACAATAGAAAAAAGTACAGTTGATGCCAAGCCTAAATCATATCCACAAGCAATTCGAATACCAAAATCGTACCACCAAAGGTCATCATCTCGATCATCAACTTTTCATCTCTTTGTTTGTTGCAAATCGCAAAGTACGATGACTTTTGCTGCGTGATCGATTGCAGGATGACTGCATCCATAGATGCATGCAATTTAACACACCTTCCGGCTATTGGGTAGTTTTGCGAAACGACTTGCAACAAATTGCCGTTTCCTCCACATCACGAGTGTCCTTCGGAGCTGAACCTATGAGAACAAGGGTAGATGTGAGGAGCCGGCAGTACTGCAGCAATCCCGATTCGTTTGGCGCATAGTCCAAAATCTGGTGAGATGTTTCCATGCGAGATTCACTTCATACAAATCAAAGGCAGCAAACAATGCGTCCGATATATAAACAAGGCAGAAAGAGACTTGGTAGAATTGGAGGTACAATAACCATATCAGTAAGATATACCAAAAGTTCATCCCCGAGTTGTGATCGTGATACATTCATCAATAACAATTTTCCTGGAATCGCAATGTCCATACAGTACCACCATCCGTGAAGGCCGATGCCAATACAACTTCATGTCCGTAAGCAAGACTTGATCCGCAGACAAAATCTCCTTGCAAACTTCCCACCCTAATAAAATCAGGTCACCAATGCATTGCGCGAAGTCGCCACAAGTACTGAAGGCGCAATGTACATGTTGTATGGATATTAATCATAAACGATTGCGCGTATCTGATTCCGCTCCCTTGATAAATAATAGGCTTAGACTCGGCGCCACCCCTCGGCTGGAGTCTCTTCATCTAGAAGGTGGTCTAATGGCAGTTGTGTGGAGAACATCGCGGGGTACCGACCTGACGAATTGACTTGGGGTCAAATAGATACCCCGCAACTAGGTCGATGTTTCTTGAAATATCTGTGAAACCGTGTGGCTGATCTCGGGTTGATAAAGGCCGAGTGGCCATCAAACATGATTTAGAGCCCCAATTTGGTTAACAGGGTTCCAAGGCCTAATAAGACGCCATCCCAAAGATGATAAACCTCATAGAAGAATGCTGAGAAGACGCCGCACATGATGAGTTGTGAAGAGGTCTTATTTTTGCTGATTAGGTTTCTTTTAAACGTCGATATAAAAAAGAAATATTTTCTTCGATTTGAAGATAGTGAATGTGAAAGTGAAGTGGTAAAGGCTGTTTATTATACTGAAGCGATGCTCAGCTTCTGACCACCACGAGTCAGGTTGAGACACGATTATCTTGGCAGTTCGTTCACTATAAAACTTATAATAGGTCACAAACAACGTAAAAAAGTACCTTGTGCTTAAAATTTAAATACGCCAAGCTTAAATTCTGTATTACAGCATGCTGCCGCAGAGCTTTTCGCCTCAACGGCTTGGCAGCCGTTGATCTACATGTTGTGTAGCTCTTAGTAAGCAAGGCTGGTGAGTCACAAAACAGACAGCTGAAGTTCTAACCTAATATATATATATGTATTACTTAGGTATGTCATAGATGTAACTCATGACTACCAACATCCTTACAGGTTGGATCATCCCTCCCTAATCCAATCTTCGTCGACGGATCAGCATCAGCCTTAATCTCTGTTTCCAGTGCCTTTGCTCTTTCACGCGCTTCAGCATTGTCTCTTTCAATCTTACTTCTCGTTGCATAACACTTGTATACGCCGTCCCGCCTTTCTCTCCTCTCCTCTAATTTCCTGAGCTGCTCCGCTTCGATCTCTTGATCCTTGGCTGATGGTGCTATTCTCTCGATCTCTTCAATTACTAAATTTCCGTCCCCGTCTTGGCTGACTACCCTTACTCGTTTGCCTTTTTTGACTGCTGCCTCGGCTGAAGACTTCAGTTTCTCCTGAGCAGCTTCTTCGGCCTCTCGCTGAAGCATGCGTATCTTCCACTGGTATGGTAGCTCTCCGGGCAGTAATGGATCATCCCATGCATTTGGTAATGGAGAACGTCTTGGTTTTCGTTGCGGTTGCGGTTGGATATCCGGCCTCGCGGGGAGGATGGGACGTTGAATGGACATCGAAGATGATTCTTCATTCTTTAACTGTGACCTTTTGTTTTCCTCTTGATGCGTCGATTGTGCCATAGATTTTGGTAAGACCTGGGGCGTTGTCAGAGTCGCCAGGTTTTGGTCCGTGTTCTGAAGTTTTGGCACTTCTGATTCTTCGTCTTCTTCGGTTTCCGCCACCTTTTCATCACCTATTATGATGTCTAAACCTACTCTGATAACCTTTGTTCCTACATCCTCGATAGTAGCGATTGCTCGAGTGATGCCTTCTAATATATTCTTTCTCCTGCTCTCATCACCTTCTGCAAGTAGCTTTCGATACTTCTCCATGTGTAACCAGTCTTTGTTTGCTTGTAACCAGTCTCTGTTTGCTTTTGCCCTTGCTTCGGCCAACGGTATCAGACCTCTTGGTGGTGGTTTAGGCGCCATGACTGTAGACTCATTATTTCCTTTGGACTCTGCTGTCAGTACTTCTCGGCTTGCTTTTGACTCAACTTTTTTTCTAGTTAAGTCTATTTGATATCGTCCTTCATAGCGAGCATCGGCCTGCTCCTTCGCTGCTAGGCGTCGACCTTCCATTTTAAGTGTCTCCTTTTCTCGCTGCAGATTGCGCAGTTCGACAGTTGATAGTCCGTGGCTGTTGTATCTCTCTTCTGATTGTCCTGTTTGTAGTTTCGGTGATACACTCTTATTCCGTTCCTCCCTAACTACAGTGGAACCACGCTCAACGATGGCTCCTTCCTCTATAGTAAGTCCTGTAACATGTATCCTGAAGTAAGATGGAGTATCGATATCCGTATTAAAGTTGTGGATTTCTTGTAGTAATCTCTGACGACGTTGAAGAGCGTCTGCAGAATGTTGACTTTGCAGAAGGTTGGGATTTTCCATGCAGCTGTGTTTGTCTAGAACGATCCTATGAGATGAAATTTGTTGCGACACGTTGGTTTGTTAAAGGGAAGGGGTTGGAGACATCAAATGTTTGTATTTCTAGAGCATAGCAAACAGTGAATCATACCTCACCAGTGGTTGCAATAATTCATTTTACATTTTCGAAAATCTATATCAAACTTAATTCATTATTGATTCAAAAAAACTCTCATTCAATGATTATCTATCACTTAGAAATTACAAATCTGAAATCTGAAATCTGAAATCTGAAGACGCATTGGTTAATGTTTAAAAGGTTATTAGATATTAAAAGTTTTGGTGTGGTGAAGTTTTTATTGCACTTGCTGCTACCTACTACCTAGAGGTACTTCACTTCAGAATCTGCAAACCTAAGTGATTGCATACACAATAATAATATTACCACCGGAAATAGCGCTAATAAATCTTCCTTGAAAGCTGAATTGAATCCGATGATAACGACTTCCATTTCCAAAATTGTGCTTTGGAAATAAATCCAAACCCATACTCAGACAGGAACTTGTGGCTCTTAGCATTTGCAAATTTCGCTCTGTTATTCAATGTTCGCCGAACAGAACAACCAATAGTGAATCACTCACTCTCGGTATCGGTACCTGAAACGTACCCCGTTAAGCCCGGCACCATTCTCGGCATCTCTATCACATTCAGATATTCCTACTTCAAAATCTTCCCAAGCAGGATTCCAATCACATCTACCAACTCAGAACGTTTCATCGTCGTGATTCTTATCACATTCATACAATTCGAGACAGAATCATGTCAGCAATCAATGACTTCGCAGCCGCGGCCAATACTGGCTCTGACAAGCCGGCTAACACAAACCCCGCCAGAGCTTTGCCGCGTATTGTCCCATTTAATGTGAACATCTACACCACCACTGCACCTATTACCCCAATCGCACCACCCCAAATCCCTCTCAGTGCCATTCCTATTGGCGATTGGGAACAGCGCAAGAAAGTTATCTACCACTTCTACGCCTATCACTACTTCGAAAAATTATTCGCATCAGAAGAACATGGCCCCACTCCAAACTTCACCGTCGTCCCACTTGATCTCATCAATATGAAAGACGCTGATCTTCAATTTCTCTGGCGCACGGCCGATATGGTTAAGGGTCTAAAGTCACAGTACAAATTGGCCGAATACCTCGTCAGAGCCAAAGATGAAGTCCCCCATTTGCAGGCCGATATCAAGATCGATACCCACCGCAAGCGCCTTCTCTTCAAGGTGCGAGAATACAATTGTGGAAAGCACGGTCGGGATCGTTTTTACTTTAGGGGATTGAGGGACTGCGACTGGGAGTTTTTGGAGGGTCTGAATGCTGGAACAGCCGTCGGTGAACGAAAGAGGGGATTGGAGAGGATTTCATCTGGCTGTGGAGAGCCTTTGTGGGATGAGGAGAGCAGACAGATTTGGGATGGTGAAATGGAGAATGCTATTGAGAAGGGCATTGAATCATGTTTGAGTGCGAGAATCGCCGAGAGATTGCATAAGTCCGGGGATGTGAGGTACTAAACACAGAAATCGAGAATACATAAAGGGACTTGCAGGATTGTTAAAAATGCTGCTGCGGAATTGCGATGACTTATGGTTTCACTTGAACAACTTCAATCTACGGAACCCTAATATACACTGCAACATGTTTAACTGGTACACGGGCGCAATGGAATTTCAATATACAATGTTTTTTTATACACTTGCGATGATCGCGTGAATTCTGTATGACCTTCACGCCGTGCTCCTTACCCAAAAAAGTACTGAAGTAAACCAAAACCAAGTGATAAGAAAAATCTTAAGATCTACTGGGACCAGCCTCGTCTTCATCTTCATCTTCGTCATCTTCTCTTCCTCGTCGAGAGCGCTTCCCTTTGAGAAAGTCTCCAATAGTATTGCTTAAGCTCCGGGCCCGAGTTCTCTGCGGCCATCCTGTCTCTTTTCCTTGCGACTTGCTCGCTTCGGAAGTTCCATCACCATTCGGGGTTGAATGAACATCATCTGCCTCACCTGTATCGTCACTTGCACTTGTTTGGATCAGTCTCTGCGATCCAGATATTGTTTTTCTAAGGTCATAAGGAGGTCGCTTAGAAGATTTGGATCTGGGCGAATCAACACCACGTCGTAGGGAGTCTGCAATGACAACACTCAAACCCCCTGATAAGGGAGATAAGAGCGGACCAGGAAGCATGCGAGAAATCGAATGTCTCGCTGGTGTCGTTGGTCGTTCAGCCTGTGGCGGCGAAGGACCCTGCTGATGATTAGGATGTGTGTGGAAATTAGACTGCGTAGTTGATCTCATCGTCGGCGGTTTCGTAGTATCAGAAGCTGGGACCTGGGCCTCGGAAGGGAGTACTGGGGAAGAAGTACTAATTGGCATTCCCGGGTGTCGTGATATTGGCAGGAGACTTTCCGCAGATTCCATCCACGGGTTTCTGAGTAGAGGGCTATCCTCGCTTATAGGCCGCTCGTCAATTGAAGCGGGCGGTAGTAGGGATAATGCCGGCTGCCGCGTAGCACTAGGGGTTCTCTGCGACGATTGTGGGGAAGATGAAGGTCTTACGAAACTGACATGAGAAGACGCCCTCGAATTCCGAGTGCTCTGCTCATCTACCATCCCGTCCCCTAGGCCACCGATTGATGCCGCCTGAAAGCTAGATTGCTTCCGCGCTCTATGGTGCCGGGGGAGCTCATCGGTTATATAGCCCTGGCGTAAAAGTCCGATTTGTTCCCGTCCTTCTTCCACATCTGCTTCGCCTTCTTCCTCGTCATTGTGATCTGGTCTGCCACTGGTGATGAGCCAAACACCAAAGAACGTTAATAGGCAGCCACCAATGAATTTTACTGCATTTTCGGCAGTGATCTTTTCGAAATCGCGGTAAAGAATTGCACTGCCGATGATTACTGATAATGTAAACAAAACAAACTGTACAGGAATGACTTGTGTTGAGTCAAATCGTTGTAACGCTCTGTTGACATATCTGACTTGCATGATAGCCGTTCCACTTAAAACAACAAGAAGGGCGTATGTGACTGGTGTGGTCAGAGCTCTCCAGAGGGTAGAAGAGAGCATCGAAGCAACGCCTTTAGTTGACAGGGCCGTATAACCACCTTTATCATGTAAGTAGATATACTAGATGCAGATGGGTAACAACTTACCAAACAATCCCACAAGCCCAAGGTCAACCAAACTGGTCTTATTGCCATATTTCGGACTTGCCCACATCAGGACCGCAATAAAGCAAACTGTGATGGCCATATAAATTTCGAACTCGGTGGTAGTAATTGCGCCCCATATTTCATGAGGCCCAAATTTCTTCTCTTCCTGTTTGGCACTTAATACAACGGTCACAGCACCAGCCACCGCAACCACAACTCCCCAGAAATCCCGCAAACGGAAGCGCTCTTTAAGCATGATTGGAGCAACAACGCAATTTGATATCAGAGCGACAACACCTAACGGCGATACGATTGATGCTGGTGCGAAACCATAGGCCAAAAAGTTGCCGGCTTCCCCCACTGTCATTAAAACAATACCACCCCACCAATACGGAGACCTCAAGTATGTTGACTGCTGTTCCTCATCAAAATGGTCGTCATCCGTAAAGCCAGTCGATTGGGAATCTGCAGAGTGAAATGATTGCCTGAGCGGCGCATCCTCGTCGGCTTCGTATTCATCGGTACTTATACGATTCGCATTCGTTCCTGATGTGCCATAACCATCGTGAGATCGCTTCGAAATGTTCCGTAGCCTCTCCCTCCGTCTAACGTCCTCCTCATGTAACTTTATATGCGCATAGCGTTGTATGTTCAGGGCAAAGGATATGAGGATATTTCCAACTATTGCGGTAACAATGCCAATTAGTGAAGACCAGCGCTGTAACTGAGAATCCCCGCTATCGATATGAACAATGGACTCGAGAGGTGATACGAATGAAATCGGCGTATTGGGAAAAGGCCTTGCCACCGCATGGGATTCCGTCGATAAATACATAGCAGTGTCCAGTTAAAGCTATTACGATGTTGACTTCACCCCACTCATAATGTACAGGGGCCGAGCTCGAGGATATAAAGAATTTGTTGATAACAAAATCATATGTATTTAATTGTTAGAATTTTTTAGAGCGACGATGAATGTTGGAAATAAATTATTGTAGAACCGGGTATTTTAATGCATAAACTTTCAATATAAACAACACCGGGACAGACTTGCTTTTTAGATACATTTGTTGTAATCTTCATTTTTAGACGTGCTACCTACAAAATCAACTTCTCGCCTACCGTACATAAATGCTCTTTGAACTCCACCTCCCACTCTACCTAAACCGCTAGGCACTTTGTAAAACCACAGGACAACCTAAAAAAAGTAATATCCGATACCAAGTAGGTATCAATCCATCTTTTATCAATCCACCTATTTAATAACAACAAAAATAATGGGCAGCGATGAGGATTTCGAGATAGAAGGTCCGGAATTGGCAGAAGATGATCCTATGAGGGCATTTCTACCGGCATCTTTTGGTAAGAAAACAAAAGAAGCAAATGTTGCTGCACAAATCAATCGAACAAAAAGGACGGTTGAACAGACTGGCGAATCAACCACGACTGGAGAATCTGAACCTACACAACATAAGCGCACGACTGAGCCAGCATCGAAAGACTGGGGTTCTGATGATGATGATGACGACGACGACGATGATGACGATGATGAAAGTTCTGCAGACGAATTTCCCGCATCTCACGAATTGATACTCAAAACGCATGACAGAGCTGTTACCACAATCGCATTAGATCCCTCAGGCGCAAGAATGATAACCGGCTCAACGGATTGTACATTGAAGTTTCACGACTTCGCTTCTATGACACCTACAACCCTTCGAGCATTCAAAACCGTGGATCCAAACTTCTCGAAATCTTCGACAAACTCAGAAATGCACCCTATAAACCATGTCGAATTTAATCCACATGCTGGTGGAACTTTTCTCTGCGTATCCGCCCATCCACAAGCCAAAATCATGAACAGGGACGGCGAAGTTCTCGGGGAGTTTGTGAAAGGGGATATGTATTTGAGGGATATGAACAACACGAAAGGGCACATCTCCGAGGTCACAACTGGCACATGGAGCCCCATTGATAAAAACATATGCGTTACAGCCGGTACTGATAGTACTTTAAGGATATGGGACGTAAATGTCAGGAGATGTCAAAAAGAAGTTATCGTCCATAAGTCAAAAGCTTCAGGTTCTGCAGGCAGGACGAGAATGACAGCAGTGGTATGGGGTGGTCCTGCCCAAGGTGGAAATAATTTACTTGTATCTGCAGCTCTCGACGGAAGTCTTGTAATGTGGAGTGGAAATGGGCCCTACGCGCGACCAGCTGGTGAAATCAGGGATGCGCATACACCGAATACATGGACGGGTGGTATTGATATCAGCCCTGATGGGCGAATGGTGGTTACAAGAGGAGGTGATAACTTGGTCAAGCTTTGGGACACGCGAAAATTCAAGGCTCCTGTCGTAACAATTCCACATCCCTCAACATCGGACCATTATTCCGTTACCAATATCAAGTACTCACCAAATGGCTCTAACATAATCACCGGCTCAGCATCAGGACACTTGCACATTCTGAATTCTGGCAATCTCAAACCAGAAGTTGTCACTGCTGTAACTCCTGGCTCCCCGCTCATCACTGTACAATGGCATCCGAAGCTCAATCAGATTGTTACCGGATCTGCTAATTCCGAGGTCCATGTTCTATATAATCCAAATATATCTGTTCGAGGTGCTGTGGATGTGATGTCTCGCGCACCGAAGAAACGTCATGTTGATGACGACCCAAATTTCACAACCGATCAATCAGCAGGAATGTCCGGGGACAGTATCATTACTCCTGGTGGTGTCATGACCAACACAGGAGCTGCCTCGTTTGCCGCGAGACACCCTACTGTGGGTTTGACTGCTTCTGGCCGCTCACGCGATCCCCGCCGGCCTCAAATGCCGCAGGTTACACCGTTCGCAAAAAGTCAGCCAGACGAGAAGCATATCAACGAGAGTATCACACTAAGCAGTATGCGTGATGAGGACCCCAGGGAAGCTTTGCTCAAATATGCCGACAAAGCTAAACATGATCCGATATTTACGAATGCCTGGAAGGATACCCAACCTGTCACTCAGTATGCACAATTAAGTGATGACGAAGATGACGGTCCAGAGAAGAAAAAGGTGAAGCGATAAATGTGCAATTTTTTGATAACGCACGATGAAACTATCGCACTAATTACACCAAATTCGATGAGTTCTAAACATGCCTAGAAAAGAGAAAAGGTGAATCCTTAAATTGGAGGATATGTCTTATCAAGAAAGTCATGGCAAGTGTCTAATATGAACCCTCGCTTGCATATTTGTCCAGATCCGCTCAAGCCAAGAAGATGGGCTCTGGATCGCTGACCAAAAGTACAAACAAGATTCTGTTCGCCAATATTGGGACATTCCTGCGCCTAGGGTCAACACACTCATAGATACACTCATGGATTTGTTATTGAGCACGGGTGTTGCATGCATCTACTCCCAATCGCCGTTAACGAGGGAAGGTTCAATATTTTGGAGTTGGTAATTCATATAATGGTCGTACATTAACAGTAGGTTGCCTAATAAAAAGTCGATTCCACTTCCAAGATCTAGGAGCTTATCAATGCTGTTTGCCTTCTGTGTGACTTCCTTCCAATACCAAATCATGTTTCGTTTACTCCTACCACATCTCTTTGGACCTAGGCGGAAGGAAACCCAACTAGATTTACCTTGAGTTTCAGTGTTTTTGCCGACTGTAACCAAATAACACGGCTCAGTATGCTACAGAAGACAGAAAATGATTCGGCTGTGGCTATCATTGTATATGTATATGCATCGGATATATATTTGTATCTCTATTTCCCAATAGCACTGGTTTTATGCCACTTTGTGGAAAGAAAATTCAACACCCATCATGTGCATCCTCGGGTCTTTTTGTAGTTCTTCACTGTTTTAATAATCGTTCCAGCATAGTGTGACTTAGTCATTGAGAGTTACTGTTTACTATGATGGTAACTTGTGACATTACTCTCATCTCGAATTTGGGATGAGATAGTAGATTTGTAAGAGAGTACATCAATTCTCCTGCCATGAGTGGTACACCGTAATGGAATATGTTGAATACATTCACTGTAATGGGCGGGGTCACTTCACTGTATGGCTCTGTCTTTTGATATCTATTTCAACTAGGAACTTGAACCCCAAATACCATATTTCCTGTTTTTACAGATTTTGATTTCCTAATGTTTTTGAATTCTTGCACTCTCCAAAACCTTTGGGCTCTTGCCGCAATCTGATTGATACAGTACAGAGACCAACAACTTTACAACAAGCAGACAAGATGATGTTGATGAGGAAGCTCCTTTCTTCACGCTTCATGTGTGAAGATAGGAAGGCAGCGGAATTTGCAAACTTTGGACAGCAACGAATGCCTGGAGAGTGGAAATTGCAGAAACCCGATGGAACTCATAAACATAAGTACAACAATCCTCATTTCAAGACGGGTTCGGGAAAGATGACGCAGGAACGATGGATCGCTAGGAATGGTCATAGATCCAAACGGGAGCTGGGCTACACCGATAAGCATATGCGTGTTTTGACGCTTGCTGCGGTGCGGGATATTATTGATGTTAAGTACCTGCGCTCCAAGAGGAAGAAGAATTTTGTGAAATCACCGTCGAAATTGAGCGGGGAGTTGCAGTTACGTGCCGATATACCGGAACATCTTAATCCTATCGTTAGAAAGAAGACGAGTGCTGCTGGTGGGATCGCCAAACGCAAACTTCTTCTTGGGGAGGACGTTGTTAATCAGAGACAGCGCAGCATCAAGAAGCCGAGGAGTGTTGAGGATAAGGGGCTATTGCTGCTGAGGAGACCAATGCTACTAGGAGGATTAGTGCTTTTTGGAAGAACAGCGTTAAAGGCTTTTTGAGTTCCTTCACCTTTTTCGATCCATCCTCGGCATTCTTCATATTCGATGGGCCCATTCGGCCTGCTGCTTCAAAAGATTAGCGCAGGTGCCAAAGGGTTCCCAAGTTCGTTCACCTTTTTCCATCCAACTCCCATGATGGCCCTTGATCTTGAGGCTTGCTTCACTCAGGCCCTATGCTTTTGATGGGTTTGGGACCATGTTTATAGAATAGCCAAGAAGTAGTGAAAAGATGAAGGTCAGTTCTACTCATGATAGTGGTGGTAGTTTTGAAGTGTTTGTGATTGTCATTCACAGTGGTTTGGTGCCACAGGCTTTTGGTCTTAAGCGTGAATGGACGGATCAGTCATTTCTCATCATGTTATTCATGTGTGTATTTATGAATCGATTATTCGTACCTGTGCTACCACAAAAGATTTTAGAACTGCTTGCCAACACACTTAAGTAATGAATCAGTGCATTCCCATCCATGAATCTTCACATTATCATGAATTGTATAAAATGATTCGCAGCCCCCTCCCCCAGAAAACCTCTAGCACAACTATAAAACACCTCCCTCTCAGCTCCTGTTTCTTCCTAATCTAAAGAGAAATACATTAACATCAAACACAATAACAAAAGATAAATACATAACACAAACAATAACCTCTCTATTCTTACCATGTCCTACTACCATCCTTACCCCTATTACTACGCCTACCCCAACGGCGTCGTCCCTACCGTTCCAGTAGCATATGGCTACCCCGTCTATTACGCCACACCCGCCGTAGCCGCTACACCAATAGTTCAGCAAACCCCTGGCTGGAACCCAATTCATGGCACTGATCCCGGTGCTCCCCCTCCAGGCTCGGGACGATTCGCAGGTTATGCGTTTCATCCGGCAATGATTGTAAGTAAGTTTCCCTGTAAATATCCTAGACTTGAAAAACATGCTGATTGGTAGATCCGCCGTTAAATGCGGCTGGCGGTGGAGGAATTGCGAATCCAGCGGCATATATGAGTGGAGGTTTAAATCCAAACCCAAACCCAGCAAATCCTAGTCCAGCACCCAACCCAAACCCAAACCCAAATCCAAATCCAGCGGCAAATTCTAATGGAGGATCGAATCCAAATCCGAGTCCAGCACCCAACCCAGATCCAGCACCCAATCCGAATCCAAATCCAGATCCAAATCCAGATCCAGCACCCAATCCCAACGGTGCGAGTGGGGGCTCAGGCCCACCAGCAAATATTGTATCTCATGCAGCCGCGAATGCAAATTAAATTCCCCAACCAGGAACAATCTAACCCCTGCTCCAAAGAAGCGGCGGGTTCGTTTTGAAGAAGAAGATGATGATGCAGGCGGGGAGTCCTAGGGGATGAAGTTGATCAAAAGTTTTTTGGGGATATATGTGTATTTTTATGCGAGAATGTTTGGAACTAGTTAGAATATACTAAAATGTTTTTCTTGATTATGACTTGTCCTACCGATAGGTTCTCTCCTTGTAGTGTACTCACCTAGTAATTAATGTTTCTCCAACGCCCCAGACTCTACTTAACTAATAACCTACTTACTCCTTTTTTCTCTCATCATACCTTGAATCAACAGTTTTCGATTTGCCAAACGTGATAGAAATATCTATCGTGAATGATTATTCACAGCCTTTATACTCTTCAATCAATCTTCGTATTATCATGGGTTGTATAGAATGATTCACGATATGCTGAGAAATTACTATAAAAGAGGTCTTCTCTCCCAGAGATTTTATTTCTTTAGGGTCCCTAAACCAACTATCATTATCACACAATAGAAAGCATACAAGTAAAAAAATAAGAAATACAATGGCTTACTACGGCCCCTATCCCATCGGGATGATATCTATAGACCAAGTACCCGTATACTGCACACCTGTTGTAGCCGCACCAGCAAACGTGCTCCCTCCACCACAAGGCCGCATCGCAGGCTACGCACTCAATCCACCAAAGCCACCAAGTGGGTATCCTCCATCGAATCCCAGACCAGAAAGACATGTTAATCTAAAACATTCACCAGTTCATGCGAGTAAAGAAAGAAGTTCAAGAAATGCCAGAACCCCAATTCCAGCAGGGGACCCAAAGAGTACGAAAAATTCCACCTCTAAGAATTTAGCAAAAGAGTTGGCCCTCGTAGCTACAAAACCAAGACACCAGACTACGCACAAATCAGCCTCTCGTCCAACACGAGGAGATTCTAAAGCGATTACCCAGCGAAAGGTTCCCGCGCCAAGTACCAATCGAACGGTTCCTAAACCGACCACAAGACCGCGCGTTTCTGAGCCAGCCAAAAGACGGACCAGCGGTTGGGTCGAGACAACGTATGAAACTACTGCTAGGGTGGAGGTTTTCCATTCAACACAGCGGGTCCGTTTTGAGTCACACGGTGCAAGTAGGCAACGCCAATAGCCGAGTCTATGGGGTTAATTATTGTACATAGACATTTTTTATTTTCATGCGAAGATATTTAGTTATAATGAAATTGCAAATTGCAAATTTATGTGAATAAATGATTAAAATGACTGACGTATGTTTCAAGAACGGGGAACAGAAATATATGTCTATCATGAGTGATGATTCGAAGTATTGCTATGTGAATAAACCTTCATATTATTCTAAGTTGTATACGATGATTCGCAACGTGCTAGAAGAAACTTCTATAAAGCAAGTCTTTTCTCTCGGTTCCTATTTTTCTTAACCCCAAAAAGCAACTATAAACCTAAAGCCCACAAGCACAAGGATAGAACAACAAATGGGTTACTACTACCCCAACGGGAAAATGCCCGCAGTCCCAATATCCAAACCTGCTGTAACCGCACCAGCAGGAACGCAACAACCCCGCGGCCATAATCCAATCCATGGCCCAGACCCAGGGCCCCCTCCACCAGGTATGGGCCATACATTGTGTCCACCAATTCTAGCAAGTGAGTACTATTCATCAGACCACATGAATTTAATATATTTGCTAAGCACTTAGATCCACCCGCAAATCCGGCTGCAGTAACAGGAAGAGGGGATGCCAAACCCCTAAACCCAGTTCAAAACCTACCACGATATCCAGCACCAGATCCACCACCCGAGCCAACTATCAAGCAACCAGTTCCTGGAGCGGTTCCAAGAAGATCATCATTTCGCTCGAAGGATAGCCCTTCTACTGGTGAAAAGCGAGTTCGCTTCATACTTCCTCCACCAAAGTAAGATGGTCTGAGTAGGGAACGCCAAAATCCGAGGCTATGAAGTTAAGCGTTGTATTTGGAGAATGTCTCTTGTTAGTGGGAAGATATTTAGAAAGATGTTTAGATAGATAGAATGAAACCTCTAATTTCAACAAATAAATGATCAAAATGACTGACATGTGTTACGTAGATCGGGGAGGGAAATGAGTTCATTCGTTGGCTCAAATCTATTGTTTGCCTTATATTCTATATACATCTATATATGTGATCTTCTGAATGCATTTATTTACCTTGGGAAAAGGAAACCACTGCCCATTTTCCGCTCCATCCCCACTTTCTTGCTCCGCTATCTCCTCCACCACCCTCTGTTTCTCGAAGTTTTTCGTCTTCTCCTGGTTTCAGTCCAACAACTACATCGGCTTTGCATGTACGAAGTGCAAGAACATTGACACCGGATCCTGGTCCCATTGGACCAATTGCATCCGTGAAAGGAGTCGTTGGATCCCATACGGCCTATCTCTTGTTAGCTTATTTTCGTCCCTAAATGAGCCATATAATGCGAAGTTGTACTTACATCACCTGTCAACTTTCTATAATTCAAATCTCCCTTAAATATAACAAGCTCACTCTCCTTCAGATCCTCGTGAAGCTTGGGGGCTGTTCCGGGTAATCTCCAATAGCTACCGCCCTCGGTCCAGAATCTATTGGCTCGTAATATCAACTGCCCTTCGGCATGGAACCCGCTCCAATTTTGGAACAGGAATGTTAATTCGTTGACTTCTGCCTCTGAAAGTGGTTGGGGAGTCGTCCCGGCATTCTTTTCGTCGTCAGATGGAGTGGAATAGAATGACTGAGCTGTAGCCAATGCATTCAGAAGATCTGAGAAATCTGCAGGAATCACGTCTGATACAAACCAAGGAATGGACTTTGAATGTAGGACGATGTTTGTTGCGAGACCTGCTGATAGAAGGAAACCGGCAAGGATAAGATCCACATATAATTCGAACCCAGCATTATCGAGAACGATATCGACTTGACGATACTTCTTTCCCTCGCTCTTCGCTTTTTTCAGTACATTGTATACCTTTTCTAGATCATTGATAAGGATATTCTTCTCCGAAGCTTTTCGCGCCTCCGATCCTTGTAATTTCTGGATATCTTCGTACGTCAAAGAGGTAAGAAGTGAAAGGTCGGTAGCATTTCCCCACAAGCAAATCTCGCACATTTCCATGAACAGTATCTTCTCTGCTTCATCATCTTGTGTCTTGCTCATTTGTGATATGAGGTCGTGGTATCTACTTGCGAGCTCAAGAACGGCGGGCCGAGACGATCGGAATGTGGACATCTTTTGGCGGGCGAATACATCGTAGGACTTCCATTCGTTGGACATGGAGAAATTGGTTGCTACCCGCCTAAGAAATTAGTAGATTTAGGGTAAAAACGCGAATGGGGGGGCCGCACCTGTAGAGGTAGCATTCTGCATAAAGCCATGGAATGCTAAACCACGATGGATTGCCCAATTGTTCCAATTCCTTATTATAACCTGCAACATCTGGTTCACCATCATCGGGTAGAGGTCTGAAAATCAGCAGGATGACTTTGTTATAGCGGGGTTCCCATACGTTAATTTCCGGTCATGTTGAAGTTCATATTTCAGTTTCGCCAGGGCTTCGACTATGCGCTTTCCTTCTTCGTGTTTGCTACCGGTGCACTCGGATACTGCGCGATGAACATCATCGATGACACCAGTCTGATAATTAGAAAGAACGCTCCACAGGTGAGTGTAGAACTTACCAAGATTATTGGCCAACGATCTCTCGCTGAGATATGTGCGAAGGACGTTTTGTCCGCGGTAGAGTAAAGAGCTGTGGATGTCTGTTAGATATGGATTCGAATCCTTAAAAGAAGAACCTACGAGTCTTAGTATCGAATTCCATATTATCAATCAGTTGTAGTGTATAGTAGAAATATTGTCGAGATTCTCTTCACTTATTTTTATGGCTTCGCATTCCTTATTTACTATTTCACTATGGAGGGGTGAGGTTTGATGATGGTGGGGCAATCCTTGGCATTCACCACGTGTGGCTATAAAAGCCCCGCATTCGTACCTTGAAAATGTGAAGCAAAGCATTAAAGGTCGGGAAGGTCGTAACAGATATATCAAAAATACACTGGGAGTCCCAAGTTAGTAAGACGAAACAATAGGATAAGACGAAATTTGGCATCGACATCCTCGAGTCTCTTCGCAGTTCGGACCTCTTATGCCTTAGCTCTCATAGTCTATTTATATAGGATGGCAATGCATAGATAGACATAGGATGGCACATTACCTTGCTCTGGAGGGAACTTTGGCTAGTTTCAGTAAACATCCAGTTCACAACTTATCGGTAATCATATGAGTTTTAAGATGGAAATGAAATGGTAAGTAAGTGCGACGGCATATTTTGTTGAGCAGCAGTCTATCTACTATGTAGTAGATAGACCCTTTCAAAGTAGTAGTAGAAAAAAGGTGAAGCCATCATCTCTCCCAAAAACGGTTATGAGATTTGGCAAACTTAAGCTGCGGAGATTCACTTCCAGTCATTCTAATTAATATCTTATTAATCTTTCAATTATTGTTACTCAAATAAAATTGTAGTGGTGTCTCTACCGCGTAGAAAAAAGATGTTTCGTTGCCCCACTTTCGCCGCCACCAAAAATCTATGAAAACCTTCCACAAAAAATGAGATAGAGGTCAAAAAAATCGACAAAAATTCAGATAATGGAATAATGAATGGATCTAACATTCTAAATGGACTTGCAGGGAATCGAACCCTGGACCACTCCCAATTTTGACCAATTAGGTCAATTTGCTAAGGGAATATTATACCACTAAACCACAAGCCCCCTCAAATTGATATTTACAACTTGCTTGTTTGAAAATATATCCCCCAATTATGAAGTTTGAGTTTTCGGAATTCCACTTCTCAACATTTTGAACATCTCAATAAGAATCCTTTTTTATATATTATTCTTCATCATACAACAATAATGCCTACTTAATTTACCGGAGATTCCAAAATCTGAGAATGCTTCATTCTCTCCATAACTAGATTGTGGCCTAGCTTTCTTGCAGTACTGAGTCGCTTACACCATAGCCACCCCAAACCCTCTCCCCTTTCACAATCTGATCAAACAGTAACTGCATAATTTGAGTTTACATTTCCGCTATGAAATAAATTTATATAGTCTATCGAATCTAAGAGCCTACATCATGAAGTGTATACCCTATAACGGAGTTTGACAACAAGATTAGAAAGCTAGCTGAGCCAACTGAGGCGTAGCCATGCTGCCTCAGCTCATTACCGAGTCTGTCATTCTTCAACTGTGTGTAAAGAGAATGCATTTTCGGGATTTGATTTATTGAATGAGATTCGAACAATAGTTTCTTTACATCTGAAAGCCTCCGAGTCGCTCTTGAAGGTCAGATTTACTAAGTGAAATTTAAACAATCAATTATTATAATCTGAAAGTTTTCATCTAAACTCTCATTTAGTGAAAGGATTTTGAACAACGAGTTCTTTTAATCTGAAAGCCAGTGTTCCAAGGATTTGATTACAAAGTAATATTTGAACAATAGAGTCTTCTAATTCGAAAGGTTGCTTTTTCAATTGGTTGATTTATTAAGCGGGGTTTGAATATTGGATGGTAA
>JWJA01004663.1:0-14115 GCA_000812885.1 Lanzia echinophila
GAGAAGGAGAAGGAGATGGAGATGGAGAAGGGGTGAAAGGTATTGATTGATTGGTGTTGAGAGTGGATGTGGAGAGGAGATGGAGATGAGATGGGAAGAGTGAAGGATTGGGGTTTTGATGGGAAGAAGAGAGGGAAAGGAAGAGGAAGGAAAGAAAATTATCTAATTTCGATGATATACATTGCTACCTTTAAATCGCAATGGTATATATAGATATAGATACAATCCAAGGAATCCCTCTTCTAGAATTCAAGCCTTATGATACGATATAACTACATACCACAAAGCAAATCCCATCCATCCACCAAATCACACCACCGAAGCAGTCGACCAATTATCCTCGTCATCTTCCTCCTCCTCATCATCTTCCTCCTCCTCATATTCCTCCTCCTCCTCATCGTATTCCCCCTCCTCATCCACCAAACCCCCATATTCCCACTCCTCCCCATCCTCCTTATCAAAAGCCCTGGGGCCCAAAACCCCACAAACACATTGTTCCAACGACATTTCCTCGTATCCATTCTCTTCCAACCACCTCTTATTCCCCAACGCATATTGTTCCAACGCTTTCTGATATAGTAATTTCCCATGATCCTTATCCCTTGGATGATAACGATCTCTATCATTCTCAATCCAGTTATCATCATAAAGCCTGAAGTTATCCGGAAGGTCTCGGAATTCGAGATAGAATTTCGAGAGTTGTGGCCATGATAATTGCGACATTTCGTCAAAGAAATTTATCCATTCCATTTGTGTTGCGTGGCCCATTTCTTCCCAGGGAATGCTTAGATGAAACTTTTTGATTGTCTTGTTTCTGATCAAGAAATTTAGGAGGGTGGTGGGCCCGCGAATCACCGTACCTTCTGGACTGGCCCTCATCTTGAATTCTTCCAGAAGTGGGAAGTGGCATTGGAAAACAGATACATTGAAGGGTGTGAGATCAAACACGTGCCATACCTCGGAAGATACATTGAGGGATAAATAGCGAAGATTTTGCAAGTGGCCGATACACTGACCTAGCTCGTGCAATTTTCCCGCTGGATCTTCATACATGTCTGCGCTACTGAGACTCACAGACAAAGTGAGCTCAGTAAGGTGGCGTCCCAACCGTTCGAAACTCTCCCTCGCTCTCCTGATCAGGCCTAACCGTCGGGCTCGCCGCAGCTCATGACTAGGAAGGATTGGTCTGGTGGCATCAAAGATGGAAATTGGAAATTTGGCCAGATTCAGAGTCCGGATGTTTGGAAATGTGGCGATTGCTCGTAACGTCGCGTTGTAAAGAGTCGGAAGCCTATCATCAAATGTCTTCCTACATGGCCATCCCTGTGCATCTGTTTGTTCAAAAAGCGCTGGGTGAATTGGGTCATGATTAATCTCGGATAGGACCCAACCATCGAGTAGAGGAAAAAATCTGCGTGTGATTGCTGTATTCATGATTTCAGGCCGCATACACAGTTCTACACTCGTAACCGATTTGTATCTTTGAAACCATCCTTTTGCCCAAAAGTTGAATCCTCCTCCAAAAGAATCGTCTCGTCGCGGTGGACGATGATACTGATCATGGAAACGATCAGTTAGTCTCCCCCCGAGGCGCATTTTGACATGTTTAACGTGATTGGGTAGTCCTGTGGAGATCATTCTAATTGGCGCGAATACTTCGTCATCCGTGTCGTGATCTAGAGTGATTTTTTGAAATGCTGCGCGTTCACCAGCATCTGCACACCCCTTCGAGGCTAAGCGAAAGTTGGAAAGATCTTTTGAGGAGAGCTGTCCCACTATGATAGACCTAAGCTCTACAGGTAAAGTAAATAAATTGCCGAGGCTGTTTGATTGCGCCATGGTTATGTTGAGATTTATTATGAATATGTGAAAATTTGTTTGAGGATATAAGAGATTGGGATATGAGAAGAATATAGATTGCAAAGAAATGTGTTGGATGTCTGGTAGAGGGAAAATAAGGTAGCGATACTCCAGGTATAAGAGAAGAATCACTAGATAGGATAGGGCTAACTAAAATGTCCGGTTCATCAGTACCTTTCTAAATTCCCTATTTTGTCCTTCTGCTTGTATTGTCGAGGAAAGCTTACTGCTAGTCTTACATTAGGAAGACTCAACAAAGCTTGCTGTTATTTTCAAATTAAGAAGATAGTTGTGTCTCGCGTGTAATTGATAGACACTAGTCTTGAAGAATGATACCGCAATGCCTTAGTTTGCCCCATCGCGCCAAAAAACGGTTGTTTTTGGCCTGGCACCGGTAGAAATCATGACGTAACATGGCCATTTAAAATAAGTCAATAAATGAAAAAGTAGAGATTGGAAGTAGCTTAGAGCTCTATTGAACTTTGATAGGACACATATGCCTACTATCGAAACTATCGTGGAATTGGAGCCAGAAGTCATCACCAAAGAAGCAGGCTGGCATGGGCATATGCCAGTAGCTGTACAAGCTTGGAAGTGATACTTTTTATTAGCTATTCACCAGCAAGAGACCAAAGTACGTTCGAATATTGCCAGGAAATTGCGACATTCATGACGACTCGACCTTCTGGCATCTTGCCGACCAAGAATGAGCATTTCTTTCGACCGTGTTTTGGGATAGTTGAGCGCAAGTCCTAGATATTACACACTTTTGTAAATCATCTCGACGCATCCCATCAACTTCCAACGATACATCAGAATAATATCCCAATGGTCCCTCCAAGGCGGGTGTTGGGACACGCCCGTAGTGTATAGGTCAAACGGGTGTTGCTGGAATGAGAATGAATATAAGCATCTGAATCTAGATGATACCCCGCATTACAAATCTTTCTGGAAGGGTCGCATTCACTGAGCACAAGATAACTGCATCCATGGAAAATTGTGAAAATTGGTACAATAGAATAATAATTGTTGTATGCCGCAGCTGGCGCACTCCTGAGGTTCAGATACATAACAGCTAGAATCCTTTCGCTGGTGGTAGACGCAGTCGCAGTAGCAACTATATTGTCTAGGTTAGGGGAAAGAAATGCGCGATTTTTATATCGAATTTCTCCCATTTATGGAGTATCCGAAATATTCCCCAATTAGAGCAAACCCCCAGTAACAGTACAAATATTGCCCAGTCTTGTGTTGTCGAATTTTGCTTTGCGGTCCGCCGCCTTGATCACCTTTGTCGTCGTCGTCATCCACGAGGTACTAATGCAAAAAATAAGCTTCATCTGAAGTTACCTTGTTAAACAAATTCTTCATAGTCAGGTATCTCCTTCCCAGTTGTATGGTTTTTTATAATGAATTGAAATTTTAACCAATAATCAATATGTCGAGGCTTGAAGCAAGTCTTCCAGCAAATCCCCATTGTCGCGATATTGTTCAAGACCAAATCGATCCTCGAAGAACTTCAAAGTGCCGTGCCACATGTCTGCGAAGTAGCGCACGTAGGTCAAAGTCTTTTAACATCTGAAAAATGTAACAATTGAACAATCCCGACTTCAGACCAAGGGACTGCAGGTCCGTGGAATGTTCCATCATTTTGATTCTTGAGACGACGAACTTGCCCGTGCGACAAACATCGCGCTCGAGGAATATGCTGTTTACGGAGCTATGGTTTGAGATAAGTGACCAATTTGACGTATCACCAGCGCATAGCGTATAAACATGCAGATAGAAATTGCATGAATTAATAGATTTGATTAACTTAACAGCAGATGTTTATACGCATGGATCGGATGTTCAGCCTCGGATCTTACTTACATAATCAATCAAACACGCTGTACTCACTGTAACCTTCAACCCCTTTCTAGAAATCCGTGCATCCAATTGCAAAAGTTAAGCAAAGTTCGACAAAATCAGATGTATATATATATATATTCATTCGAAGTATATGAAACTATCATGCATGCATAGTTCCAGGAACAGTCCAGGTACAACATATTTTGCCAGCAATCCTTATGTGCAATTACAGTACGTACCAGTACGTACTGTATTCTGCAAGGCACATTTCAATTCGGTTCACGACTTGAAACTCCTATGCTCCTATAATATATATAGGATGAGGTACATACTTATATTATGTGAAAGGGGTTCACTGCGTCGTCTGCGAGCAATACTAAGCCCAAGCCCGACTGCGCAATAGGAATGCCGATTTTGCCCAGAAACGGTTTTGCCTTCTCTCAGCCAATCCTTCTTACTTGTATACCCCTACACTTACATCAACTCCAAGACCTAATTTTACCTATTTTCTCTTCCCGTCCCTCTCTCAACACTTTGAAGGAATTCATTAATCCATTTTCGTGGGTAAGAAGATATGGTGGAACGTGGTAAGATTCTTTTCTCTACTTTTGTAAATGGTTTTTGAAAGAGATTCAAATTCTAATAGGAAATATTGAACACAGTACCCAATGTTCTACTTCTTGTTATAATTTGCACATGTGTAACAGTGAATGATCTCGGTCATATATTTTCCACATGCTTCGGTCAAGCGACCACTTTGAAATTTGTTTGAGTACATATATACACAAGTAACCTCACGCGGAGATTGTCATTTTTCTACCACACCCCCTCTCCCCCATACCCACATATTCCATTACCCCGCAAGTGCGGGTATCTAGAGAGAATCGGTAGACCTGCCGATTTCCGAAGTCTTGGTATTTCTAAACATGCAGATATAAATGGATTTTTCTGTGCAGCACGAAATTTAAAAGAGAGAGAAACAGTTGACATGATTCACAGCAACGTTGCAGGTTGTGGTGTGAGGTGGTCTTATAAATTCACTGGATCATGAACCCCCTTTTGAGTACACAATATTTATTTACAACCATCTCATGAGAGCCACGTTGTTATGGTCCCAAGATCTTCATATTGTTATTTGATTATTTGCAGATTGTTCCTAGCTGCTAGTTAGCTTATGATGGCATAATAGGCAGCCCTATTTTTATTACCAATAACAAATCCTTATTAACTAAAATCTTTGTTTAAATTTGGTACCCCAGCTGAATGGGATACAATCAGATTTTGTTTTAGCAATTTTAAGGTGTTTAGTCATCTAATGCAGTTCTAATGCAGTTCAAGACTACTAGTACTCAACCCTTGCCACGGGCCTTTTTTCCCTTTTCGCTAGCCAAACGGTAGTGTAAGACGAAGGCAAGGTTCATGATTCTTGCCTTGCATGGCCACTGGGGTGCGATCAGATCTTACTAGGGATTTGAGGCGCAATATGACCACCTATTTCAAAATAGTCAATACACATTGAATATTTGACCTTCAGAACATCAATCTTACTTGCCTTGTGATGAGACGCCAAGGGTAGTGTTCCCCCGTAGAGGTCCATCTAGTTATTCAATCGATTCGAACTTCGGTCCTATTCACCTACTGTTCTCATTCTCCTGTGATGTCTCTCTTGGGACAACTAGACCCGAACCTTGACCTTAAAACTCAAGTACTATATATGGCGAGCACGTCCTCTCTCAATCTGAAGTTCTCATCCCATTCTATGCCTCCTTGGCTTTTGTTGCGCTAATCCGAATTTCGGTTCTCCGCTCCATCAACTACTTCTTGGAATTTCTCCTTCATCGTAATATTCACTCTATCTTTGTTAATGTGTAGTGCGGGGCCCCGCTTGTTAATGACTCGGTCGACTTGATTCCATCACCTGCCCAGATTGCCCCTCTTCTCTTGTCTTTGCTTTTGCTTTTAAAAGTTTAGAACTCCCCCTCCTTCCGTGTTTCCACTTCGACCTTTACAACTGAATATCTATCCTTTCGATCTCCCTTCACGACACTTGCAATACTTACCTTCATCTTCATTCGTCTTACTTTGACAACCGTAATCATGAGAACCTCCTTTCTCGCCATGGTGCTCGGCGCTGCTATGGGCGTCGTCTCTCAATCATCTTTTACGCCGGCCAGACCTCCAGCCATTCCGTTGGCAGGTATGAGATATTTTTGGTATTCTTATGCTCGCTCAATCTAAAGTCACCTAGTTCGATCTCCCTACATGCAAACATGGCTAGAAGCTGGCAGTGTAGATGGCAGCGGAGGTGTTCTTCCAGGTTACTGGCCGTAAGTTTTCTTGGCTCCTCAACGAAACCATTCACTAACATTTTTGTAGTCGATTCTGGGCGTGAGTCATACGATATTGCAATTTTTATTTCACATTAATCTAACTGAGATATAGAGGACCTCAGCCTGGTGATGTCGCTGGTAGTTCCGGCTCAGTCACGGGTTGGGCGGGCCTAATCAAGGTTGATGGCACGTCTTACACCTGGATGGGAGCTCCAAGTATCAACGGAGTTGAACCGCCAAGTGTTACCCAGAAAAGCTTTGAGTATACTGCCACTCGGTCAACCTTTATCATGGATGTTGATGGTAAGGTTTCGATGAATGTAACATTTGTGTCGCCTGTCAACCCCACGGACCTCAAGCGCCAATCTATCGTCGGCACTTATCTTTATGTCTCCGTTGCTGCTACTGATGGTGCTACACATGCTGTGGAAGTGTACTCTGATATTTCTGCTGGTAAGAACCTTTCTGAAGATGTGTTTGTGTAATATCATTAATAATTTACTCTAGAATGGGCCTCAATCCACAATACTGATGTTGCACAATGGAAGTAAGTGTCCTCTTATGTTCACATCAGCCCACAATAAACATTCACTTACCCTTAAACAGCTACACCTCGGACAGTGGGATTGGCACCCACCGAGTCTGGAGACAAACTCAAAGCGAATTTAACGCCGACTATGCTGACGATGCAGCCCATTGGGGATCCTATCTCTGGTCAACCGAGGCTTCTGATGGCATGACATACCAATCTGGTCAAGACATCGTCGTTCGTGGAAACTTTATAAGCAATAGTAAACTTTCCAATTCAGAAGACACAAATTACAGAGCTATCAGCGACAACTGGCCTGTATTTGGATATGCCAACGACCTTGGAAATGTTGGCAGCTCGCCGGTGACAACTCTTTACACAATCATTCATTCCCAAGAAAGAGCAATTTATTTCAATGGGGCAAGCGGACTTGTCGGCGTTCCATCGTTATGGACAAGTTACTGGAGCGATGACCTCGCCGTGGTATGTTCAATTGGCAGTCTGCTTTACTCTTGACTAATGCCCCTAGGTTGAATACTTCTATAACGACTGGTCTAGTCAGACAGGCTCTTTGGATGCCAAGATTGCTGCAGATTCAGTTGCAGCGGGTGGCCAAGATTACTTGACCATTACATCGCTTTCTACACGTCAAGCCTTCGGTGCTGTTCAGCTTTGCGGAACTCCAGACAAGCTTTATTACTTCCTCAAAGAGATCAGTTCTGATGGAAACATCCAAACTGTCGATGTCATTTTCCCATTCATGCCAGTTCTGTTGTATACCAACCCAGTTCTGGTCAAGTACCTACTTGAGCCTCTCTTTGAGAATCAAGAAGCTGGTCTCTTCCCTCAAACTTATGCCATGCACGATCTAGGAGCCAATTATCCGCGCGCCATTGGACATCCAACTGGTGATGGAGGTAAGTTTCGTCCACCTCTCTTTTTTTCTAATACATGATCTAACATTCAACAGAAGCAATGCCCCTTGAGGAGTGCGGAAACATGATCATCATGGCCCTGGCCTATGCGCAACGCACCGGGGACAACGCTTATCTATCTCAGCATTACCCCATTCTCAAACAATGGACCGGTTACCTCATCCAAGAAGCCCTCATTCCAGCAAATCAACTCTCGACCGATGACTTCCAAGGCACACTTGCCAATCAGACCAACCTTGCCCTCAAAGGTATCATCGCGATCGAAGCCATGTCCGAGGTCGCCAAACTTAGCGGGAACAAAGCCGACGCTGCAAACTTCACCAACATTTCCCATAATTATATTAAGGCGTGGCAAACCATGGCTGTTGTAAATGCAACGGCTTCGACTCCCGCACATACCAACTTGGCTTACCAGGATCCCACTGGTCACGGACTTCTCTACAACTTATTCGCTGACAAACTTCTCAATCTCAACTTAGTCCCACAAAGCATTTACGACATGCAAAGCGCCTTTTACCCCACTGTTGCTAACGCATATGGTGTCCCACTCGATTCGCGCAACGTCTGCACAAAATGTAAGTCTATTTCTCCTCTCTCCCCATCGCTACGAATGGAGAAACTAACCAACACATCTCAGCGGACTGGGAAATGTGGGCTGCATCCATCGCTTCCGCATCCACAAAATCCATGTTCATCTCCAAGCTCGCCACTTGGATTGGCACAACGCCCACAAAACGCGCCGAAACCGATTTATACAACACGCAGACTGCCGATTTTTGGTCCGGTCCATTCATAGCACGTCCTGTTGTTGGTGGGCATTTCGCTTTGCTCGCCATTTCTTCAAGTGCGCCTGGATATGGTAATAAGAGGGCTATTCCTTATACTGCTTAATAGGATTTTGAGATTTTGCGTTTTTGGTTTTTAGGAGTTTTTACATTTTTGGTGGAAAGAACTTCATGCATGCTGAAGGAGAGATACCAATAGTGCATTTTGATGCGGACATATTCTTTTCAGTTGTGGATAGTTAGGGTTACATTTTGGCATACAGTACACAGACAGCATAGCATGGCATTAGGATCATGATGATGAGCAACGGCAGACTAGGAATAATTGCATAATTGCAAATGATTTTTGCAACTCAGACATGCACTTCTCTTGCAGTGATTGATATTTTCTCAGAGATGCTAAACAGCGGCCAAATCCCAACCCCTAAGGGAGTTCTGCACTTCTAGTTACCACATGAACATATGAGTGAAAACCGATTCATGTCTTCCTATCAATTTCGTAATAGCATTCTGAATAACAAGTCATGAGACAGTTATCTTGCTAGTCGGAAGGAATAAAATCATATGATACACTACAGTAGGTAAGCCGTGGCCAGATAGAGTAGGTACCGATTGAACGGCACTTCCTACACCCCGGTACTTGATTTAGACCCATGACATATATATGCCTTGTCCATAAGTGCCGAAAAGTTGGATGTTCTAAATACTAGACTGGATCCCTGAAAACTAGTCTAGCTACATATGTGGGGAAATCAATGATTCACTCATCTAGGCTGGGCTGATTATTCGGACCGGGAATACCTTGTTCTTCTGTTTGTACCTGACCTGTTAATATTCGGTGATTCGTTCGAAAAAGACCATAATATGGTCACGTAGATATGTAGTGAATATATCTTCAACAGTAAACAGCAACATCACGCGAGAGAACTTTCCACGGCGATATACTAACAAGTAGAGAATTAAATACAGAGTGAATGAATTCCGCCTCTTAGATCATACATGCAGTATCTCAACGGGGTTCTTTAGTTACTTAGGTCCAACGGAGTAGAGTAACGTCACACACCCGTGATCCGTCAGCCAAGCAACCCCACACCCGAGCTACTTCCGCACTAGATTTTCTAGTTTTTTACCCCGGACCCCACTCCCCCTCACCGCACCTCAGTTCCGTATTCGGAAAATTGTTTAGTTCAACGGAATGGCTTCGCACATCTGGGATACTTACTCATGTAAGGAAAGGTGTGAGGGGTAAGTAACTGTAAGGAAGTATACTTCCAGACCGCTACGTTCACGCATGCATATATACAATAATGCAGGAACAGCGTTGATAAAATGATATCGATTGGAAGATTCTGGACACTAGTAGAAATAGATCAGATGATGAGTTGGTGCGTTATGCTAGGATTCCATATATGCGGTGCAACCTCTTTCGCTGTACCGTGCAACCGAGTCTCGGTCATTAGTATTAGGCAGTGGATAATTAACTTCACAAGCGCGCGAATGAGATGGCTCTGAAAGCGGTTGTTGGTAGAGTGTTCCTGCAGGATATATATTGTGTGTTATGCTAGGTTGGAAGGTAGCTGTGATTTGTGGGTGGGTGAGGTTGCTTTGCGTGATTTTTGGTTATGTTGGGTTGGAATTTGGGTGGGGTGTGATGGTGTATGTATGTATGTATTTTCAAGGCGCGGTATGATTTTTAATGTCTTGTTGAATCATGCATTAAGATGCTGTTGGTTTCCCTGTGCTCCAAAATACTGCAGTTCTGACAGCGATTGGTTTAGGTTCTGTTCATGTCTGAGACCTAAGCTGCGCTTCATCAATGCAGTTCAATATGTCGCACCTAACTTACGATAACAGCTTTCAAGGATCCATACAACTAATTGGTAATAAACGAGGATTACTGACAACAGTGTCAAGTAATAATGCATGATCACTTGATACGATATCAGAGTTCAAATGATCTCAGTCTCAGAAGCCAAGTGTTTAAGAAGCAATGCAGCCAGCATATCTTTGCATGAGTTCGTTGTTCGTACTTATTAGTGGGTAGGAGATGATGAAGATCAACACTATGGGGAGGACTCGGAGTCGAGTTCACTATCATATGATTATGACATCGTCTTTTCGAATTGCTGAATGTCATTTATATGCAGTTTTCGCTTTTACTTGTACCATATTGTTGCTTCACAAGAACTTGTCAAGAAGTATCTTGTCTTTCAAGTGCATTGATCTCATAGAGATTGCTCTAAAAGTTTAGCAGCACTTAGCAGAAAGGTTTCTATTTTATTCTGTATGTGATATATTGCTCAGACGGTAACTCAGCAGTGCTGTATTGTAGCAAATTTATACGACAATGACCGGACTCCCTAAGTCTTCGCACCATACAATCATCTGCCCATTTGTAGCCAAGATACAATACCCTGCTGCCTCATTACAATATAGGACCAACGTGGTTAAAATATGACGTGATCCAGCAATGAACACCGCGGACACAAATACAGTTACAGTCGAGGAGAAAACCTGTTCGGACGAGACGAGTGCACTTTGGACGAGACAACTTCAATGTCCCAAAGTGAACTTCAACAATTCCCATAAGATATGCAACAAATCAATCAGTATTATTTTCAAACTCTCTAGATTCAACTAGAACTTCAGTTCGGACGAGACAGCTGCAATGTTCCAAAGTGAACTTCAACAATTCCCATAAGATATGCAACAAAACAATCCATTTTACCAATTCACTAGATCTGCTAGCAGTCTAGTACTTTGCAACCACTTAGATATTGAGGTGTTGCTTTATTGTCGTCTAGATGTTATATACTCACTGTGACTATCGCTCAAGCGAGCACTCACTCAATAGTGGTATTCTCGGAAACTTTTTATATGCGCTCGAAACCACTTTCTCATACTCTGCTTATCCGCAATGGTATCATCATCTAAGGAGATATCGTTATGATCGTATACAAGAACCGCAATATCTGAGACTTCGCTATGGCCTCGATATATGGTATGGCCGTAGTCGAAATCCACAGCCAGTTAAGGGAAAAAGTTCATAGACTTCTGGATTCTAAAGCATTGGAGCTAGACACATGTATCAAGTGCCATCATTAACAACTCTAAACCAGCATTAATCATTGAAGTGTGTCCGAATTTCCGTTCGAGTTCTAAAGCAATAAGCTATATCGTAAGATTTCAAATCTCGAGAAAACAAGAGGCTTTCCTCTGAAAAACTGGAGAAAATCATTAGTGATGACACACTGCCGAGATAAAACTTCGGTGAAAATGTGATGAGAGATTCCAAAGTAGAGAACCTCGTGGTAGGCAGGAGACCAACGTTTCTTAACTAGGGAAATCAGATCATATCAACCAAAAGGTTCACCCCTACAACTTGGAATCGATTCGGTTCACTTCGTCTTTCGTACAAGGCAGTTTGACCTGACCAGTGACCTAACTGGAATCTTCTGTATTTCCTGGCATTTTATTGTTCATTTGAATATTCATAGTATCCTCTAATCCGTATTTTGCTCCCCAGTGGATTGGCCAAAGGTAATAAAAATGTGCTCATGCTCGATGGATGGGATTCACTGCTGAATGGAATTCAGTCTATTTGGTTTCCGAGCATGTTAAACCAGTAGTTGGACTGGTAAAATGTCATATTTGATACCTGGGGTTTGGATCTATAACCCGAGCGTGCTTTCGTCGAGACATCAACCTTTCCAGCCTCCATAAACTAATAAATCTCAAATCCAATGAATTAAAAGCTTGGGAAGCAATTCATTAACCACCTCTTTTCCGATTTTTGTTTTATTTCTTCTCCTGCATCACACACTCGGCTCAGATTCCTTCTGCTGAAAGCGAAGGGCCCAGATGTCGATAACGCGGAATCTGAAGGCATTGCTAAGCCCACGAACCTACGACTAGTGCTGTGAGAGAGGGGTGATTCAAGTTACGCAAGCACAACTTGTATGAATCTTCTGTATTTCAGATCATATTCCTATCGAGTCAATCCATCACAGAAGGTTTGAACAATACAGTAACTTACCGACCGACACTTGCCAACTGCCTACTTGTATCACCACCGGCTATATGCAGACTGGATTGGTACTTCGTGTGCCTAGCGAACACCAGGAGATGCAGTTGGTTTCCCTGTTGAAAAGCCATCCAAAGTCTAACACACAGATGATGTGTATGTTGCGTAGCAGACGCATGAATGGGAAGTGGTTGGCCAGTGCAACCATCTATCTGCTCTGCATGGCTTCTGTCAGACACAAACAGAGGCTGTTATTGTATGCGCAGCTGTTACCAAACTACTCCGTTTCGAGGGAATGGATGCCAAATGTTCATAGCAAGATCGATGAGAAACATGATTCAAGCATCGCCACCTGGAAACTATTTTAAAATCGCGCTCACAAAAGCCTTGAAGAACTATCCTAAGATTTCTCAAAACTCCATCTCATAATAGAAAATAACTTGGGCAGTCTTAAAAGTCAAACGTAGGCGTAGCCCCGTTCGTTATGTAGACATCCATCCTGCATGTTCCCTCGCCGCTTAATCCAATTACATGATGGAGGCTGATCTCGACAGCAGCATGAGCGGGTACAAGCGTGCTTCTATTCAATACATAATATGGCTGCAAGTTCCCTCCAACGACCGAGTACAAACTCACAAGTTTTGAGTATGCGTAGGCATAATATTGCTCTATATATAGCAAGCCTGTAAGCAAGTTCTCTGCCTTTGTTATACAATGTGATTGTGCTCGGCTTCGAGGAGTCCAAGGATCAGGCGCGGTTGTCCATCTTGCAGGTTCCACAGCAGGACCAGCAGTGTCACGTCATAGCACCTCAGCCTTGCTTCTTCGACATGTTTTCTCAAATATTGTGAAATTTATATCCCGTTCAATCCTCTAATTGATTACACTGATCAATTTCACATTTTCCTAGAACCGCGTACCAGCCCTTTTCAGAAATTTTGACCATGAGTTATCTGCTGCCTCTGTTCCCGCAAGAAGAAGATATTTGGCCGTCAAACCTTACCTTAAATGATGACTGGGTCGTAGGACCCAATCCCTTCTTTCGAACACAGCTTGTCCAGTGTCAATACAAAATTAGTGGTAGCTATGGGCCAACATCGCGATATATCTTCTATTTCCTTGCCGCGGTTGCGCTAATTGCACGGAAGACATCATGGGCTGTCCCGGCTGCCCTCGCTTCAGTGATGGTATACAGCTCAGCGGCCTCCATTCATGCGTTGGCCCTCGTTATTATACGTGAGCGTATGGTTCCAAAGTACATGATTGAGAACCACCAGCTGGTTCTAGTTACCGGGACTTCTCGAACCGGCCTGGCTAACCTATCGACAACGACATACGACCCGAGCGACTCGGAAATCTGGATGCCGGTTTTGCCCATGGCTTGGGACTTGGATGCAGATCCTATTCTCGCGATCGTGGGATTTGCATTTCTGCTCATCCTACCAATGCAAATCTGGTCGTTTTTGTTGGTTATCGGCATTGTATCCGCTCTTGTTAACGAGGATTATGTTACGACTTGGAGTTTTCTCCAGCTTCGGTTCTGCCCCCCAAACGCAGAAGATGCATTACCGATATTCAACAGTGGTGATGATAGCGTTGCAGGGCTGTGGAACAGGCAAGACCGATATGACTGGAACCGAACAGTTCAAGATTATTTCATACATGGAAACTCAAGCATCGAGCCGCCAAACACTTGCTTGTATCCATGTTTCGACTTCGCTTGGCCACTGAGAGACCCTTCAGACATCTTTGTAACAGTTGGCTCGTCCGGTAGCGCGTTCACCACAATAGTATCGTATAAAAT
>JWJA01004664.1:0-13003 GCA_000812885.1 Lanzia echinophila
GTCTGAGCTGATTATTCATTATGCAAAGACAATGTCCAAGTCACTATTACAGGCAACCATCATCAAATATCGAATTGAGGATGAGCGTGATAGAGTAGAGCCATGGATCACGAGATTGAAAACTCGCGCATATGGAAAATCACAACAACAGAAGAGAGCCCTGGTATTGATTAATCCAAAAAGTGGAAAGGGCAATTCGGAAAAGATTTATGCGAAAGAAGTTGCACCAATTTTTGATGCTGCCAATTTAACAATTGACGTACAGGTAACAAAACGTGCCAAGGAGGCGATTGAGATTGTCGAGAAAATGGATATTGAGGCTTACGACACGATTGTTTGCTGTTCAGGTGATGGGACCCCATTTGAAGTCTTCAATGGATTGGCAAATCGTAAAGATGCGAAAAGGGCACTCAATAAAATGGCCGTTGCTCTTGTGCCTTGTGGATCTGGAAACGGAATGAGTCTCAATCTTCACGGGAACAACAAATCGGCTAGTTATGCAGCTGTATCGATAGTCAAGGGACTAAGAATGCCTTTGGATCTGATTTCGATTACCCAAGGGGAGACACGAATGATCTCATTTCTATCACAGGCTCTTGGGATAGTCGCCGAATTCGATCTTGGAACGGAACATTTACGATGGATGGGAGGAACACGATTTGTATACGGATTTGTGGTCAAATCCCTACAAAAGAAGACATATCCTTGTGATATCGCGGCAATGGTTGTCACCGACGATAAAAACGAGATCGTGAAACGTTATAAGGAAGCAAAGGAACGGAAGGATGTTCCGGAACAAAGTCCATTTGATGATCCATCTGGGGATGGGCTGCCGAAGCTGAAATATGGAACCGTCAATGATCCATTACCTCCAGGATGGGAACTTGTACCACATGATAACATCGGAAGTTTCTACAGCGGTAATGTAAGTATTCACATCCATCCGTAAACTCCAACCGGCGGATCAAAGCTAACCATCTACCAGATGTCTTGGATGGGTACAGATGTTGATTATTTCACGGCGTCCCTTCCAAATGATGGTTGTTTGGACATGGTAACAATCGACTATTCAAACCTGAGCCGTCTACAAGCTCTTCAGCTCATGCCCGCCGTCGAAAGCGGTAAATTCTTTAGTCTTCCCTACGTCAACTACCGGAAAGTGGAAGCATATCGTATCATTCCCAAGAATCAATCAGATGGATATATTTCCATAGATGGAGAGAAGGTACCATTCGAACCATTCCAAGCTGAAGTACACAGAGGGTTGGGAACGGTACTTTCGGTCTCGGGTCATTTATATGAGACTCCTGGGCCAAAGTTATGTTGACATGAGAAAAAGCTGGACGGATTGGGTGGATGTGATTGATATAGGCGTTAAGGGATTAGTCGAATACCTGGTGATTGTTATTTACTATCTGCGTTTGTCTCCAGCGTTAGAATCTACAGGCAGGACTCTTTTCTGCTGTGGTTGAAGGGATGTACTTTTGTCTTCGTTTGAATCTTCCTAGTATGCATAACTATGTAAAAATGGAACCTATAATGCATAATAGTATGCACCACATTTACGCGACGGAAGAATTTTCCACTGTACCCCGCACTGGGTCCAGTCATCGGCATTGCCATCGGCCTCAGCCTCAATTTATGATTCCCCGATCTCCCCGAACATTTTTTACTGTTTGATTTTGATTGCATCACATGAAATGAAATATCCCAGAACCCTCCACCTTCGCCGAGCCTTAACTATCTCGCGCCTACTAATTTTACCTTCCTACTATAGCGATCTCCAAAAAAGGAAAGTCTAGTCCCTTATACAGGTCTTATGATCTCCAAATGAAGCAATGTTTATCTCGGATATATAGATGGAATCTGGTAAACCAAGTGGGGTAGTATCGGAGAAAGTATGCGCACCAATTAAAGTGAAAAGGCTGTGTAGGTTTGATATATGGTATATAATACCTGTAATAAGCATTACAGCCTCACAAACATGTACCTGAGTTATCATTGATCAACTACCGGACTTATGACCTCAACGGCCCCCGGGCCGGATGGCATTCGTATTGATCTGCCGTCTTTTTCTTGCGGATTCTTGCATATATAAATCGCTATTATCTTAACAATTCCCCTGAAATCATGCACCCATTTCACTCAGCCCTCAATCCCAAGCAACCATGCATCTGCACCATCTCCTCCCACTCATCCCCCTCCTAACAACCGCAATCGCCACCCCCCTCTTAGAGCGCGCATCCTGGCCTTATGCGCCCCTGACCACCTCCACAAGATGGATCCTTGATTCCGCCGGCCACAACATAACCTACGCTGGCGTGAACTGGCCCGGCGCCGCAGACACCATGATACCGGAGGGCTTACAGTATTCCTCTATTGCTGACATTGTTACCAAGATCAAGAGCCTGGGTATGAACGTTATACGCCTTACGTATGCTATTGAGATGATTGATGATGTGTATGCGAATAATGGAGTCGATGTTACGATTCAGCAGAGTTTTATTAATGCGTTGGGAGCCACGAATGGGGCTGCTGTTTATAGTGAGGTGGTGGCCAAGAATCCGAGCTTGGCGGGGTCGACAAGGTTGCAGGTTTGTGGTTTTTCTTTTAGTTTGTCTTGGCTTTTGGGAAATGCGGGGAGAATAGGATGGGAAATTGGGATAATGAGTACTAATTTGGTGGGTGATGAAGGTCTTTGATGCAATTGCTGCGGAATGCTTGAACCAGCAAATCTACGTACATCTAGACAATCACGTCTCGAAAGCTATATGGTGTTGTTCGACTACGGACGGAAATTCTTGGTTTGGTGATACCTATTTCAATGTATCGAATTGGACGAGAGGACTTGCTTTTATGGCGCAGAGGGTATGATTCTCCTTCCCTTCATATCCTTGGTCTACAACAGACATTGATAAAACCAAACACACAACTAACCAACCCGCAACCTAGGGCGCCTCATGGGGAAGCCTTGTGAGCATGTCCCTCCGCAACGAACTCCGCGAGCCAACCTCAAACCCCACCCTCGATTCCTCCTCCTACAACTGGGCAACCTGGTACACGAATATCGTATCCGGCCTCAACAGCATCCACAACGCCAACGCCAACGTTCTAATATTCATCTCCGGGCTTAACTTCGACACGGACCTCTCAACCATCGCTTCCGCCTCCCTACTCTCTCCTTCCACAACCCAGAAATTCCTAAAATCCTCTTTCTCCTTCTCGAATAAACTCGTGCTGGAATTACATAATTATGCTACGACGACGACTTCGTGTTCGAGCTTGGAGAGTTCGCTGAATAGCGAGGGGTATAATGCTTTGGGGACAGGGGTTACCAATCAAATGCCGGTGGTGATGACGGAGTGGGGTCATGCGCAGGATACGGCGGATTATGCGACTGTGTATTCGAGTTGTTTGAAGACTTATTTGAGTGCGATTAAGGGGGGGTGGATGGTGTGGGTTTTGGCCGGGAGTTATTATATTAGGGAGGGGACACAGGATTATGATGAGACGTGGGGTGAGTTTATTGTGCCTTTTTTTCTTCTTTTCTTTTTGCCCCGACGGGGTTATGTAGTTGTGGGAGTGATATTGCTGGTGGAAATGAACATTTGGTGGTTGGACGATCATGGATTAATGATGATGATATTAGATAATTTGCTAACTTGAAAAACAGGATTACTGAACCACAATTGGTCGGCATGGAGAGACGCGACAGACGTACAGAACATCCTGATCCCAATGGTAACAGGTACAAAAATATATTCGCCATAAGTACAGCTTCGAGTAATTTTCTTCTTCCTTTTTTGCGGAGCCGACTCACGGCCTCTTAGCTATTCAAAAACAGTGTAGCATCCGTGTTCTTTCTTGTACATATTATCTCAATCCTAATTAACTGATACCCATCGCCTTCAATTGTTGCGCAGAATACAGACTTTTTCTTTTCTTTGTGGCTGGTGGTTGTGATGACGATGATGGCAATTTTTCTTCACTCCTAGAATTTGCTCGCGAACTTGGCCTGGCAGATTCCGAATCTGCTGTTGACTTTCTTTTTCGTGGAGTTGTATTTGATTTGGATTCAGGTTCGGTTCCAGGGGTCAGAAGCGAAGCCGATGGCGCATGAGTTGGTGATACGACAGATATACCATCTGATCCTTTCGCATTGGCACAAGTTGGTGATACAACAGCTATACTATCCGATCCTTTCGCATTGGCACGAGTTGGTGATACAACAGCTATACTATCCGATCCTTTCGCATTGGCACCAGTATTTCTATTCCCAGTATTCTGCATCTCAAATTCCTCGCTCGCTTTCAGAAGCACACGATACTGTTCAGGAGCGAAGTACGCAAATCTCAAAGTATAGAGATCTACATCTCCGTTTCTCGGTCCCTGACCCAAAACTCGCTCTTGTTCTTTCTGCAATGTATCAATATGCGTGTATGGTAAACTCCTTGTCGCAGTTTCGAAATCCTTCGCGCTGATATTGGTAACGGTACTTATGGTGAAATGGCCCATGTATGCATATGTTTCCCCATTATGTGGTTTACTGTGGATCTTGACAAATGTGGGGTATATTTCTCCTACTTGACCTCGGACGCAAGTGGAAGTACCGAGGGGTAGAAAATGAATGAGTATTCCGTTGGTATCACGAAGGTCGGAGGATAGCTTTATGTATTTTTGTGTGGAGGGATTGATGAGGATGTGTTTGTTCCATTGCATAGGATTAGTGATGTGCGGCGGAACTTTGTTGATGACCTGGTTCAAGGGACCGAGAAGAGTGGTTAAGAAGGCGGAGTCGAGTTTGGAAGTGATGCGTAATGCTGGAGAGGTGTTATCGGCTGTTGATAGTTGTAAAAGTTGCTGCGAAAAGGCTTCGGGGTTGTTGATGTTTGGTACGATATCCAAATTTGTTGGTGCTAAAGATGTTGAGACAGCAGCATGAGGCACTGATTGAGGTCCTGTAGCATTGTGTTCTCGACGTTGAGCCGAGCCTTCAACTGTATTTGTGGAATGGGTCTGCATTGAGAGTAAGGTTAGTGGAAGTTAATGGAGTAACAAATTACGAATGGCAGAGCTACACTACCTGACTCAGTGTAACATCTTGTGATTTCTGGGCACAAGAGGTTTGTCTCCTTTCAGCCATCGCTCTCTCTTCAGCCATCGCCCGTGGTTCTTTCGGTGCAGCTAAAAGAACTTGAGCTGAAACCATTATTTTTTCCGCCTGGTAATGTGCCTCAACAGCACGAACCCCTCGTACTCTACCATCTTCGTACTGTAAGTGTAGAAGATTTGATAGGTTTTCTTCGCATATCTTCTCTCCTTCCAATTTGGCTTTCATAATGGCGTCCTCGTTCGTTGACACAATTTCCACAAGATCTTTTAGGTGGTTGTTCCTCATCTTGGTTAGATCCTCCTCGAGCTTATTTCTCACCTCTGTTAGAGCTAGTTCCAGCTCCGACTTTTCTTTGCTTAGCCTCGAGTTCTCGATTTTGAGTCCGTCACGTTCAAACTCAAGTGCTCCTGATCTCCTACTCTCCTGTTGCAGCATTTCTGTGGTTCTTTTGTTGGTGGCTAAGGTTCTTATCGTTGTTCCAGTCACTACCTGGCGCACTCCAGGAACGTCGAGGTTTTCGTATGTGTCTTGTGTTGGGATGTTATCGTGTTGATTGACTTTATTTGGGTTAGGGGCCGCTTTGCAGCGAGAATTGTCGTCGGATATGATGGCCTGGCGGTTTTCAACTGGTGGGGCGCGAGACTCATTGCTTGAAATGCTCGGTGTTGTGCATTTGGTACTTTTCGGCTGTATCGAACGTTCGAATTTCCGATCATATTGTTTTACACGGAGGGCTCCAGTATCCAAAGCTTCATTAATCTCTGCATACTTTTTTTCGTTATACTGTGAGAATGGGCCGTCAGGGAAAGAGGGGTATTTATCACTAAATACCCAAGTGTAACGATTCGCGCGCGTACCGTCAGTTATAGGTGACCAGCGCGAGTTTGCGGTTAAAGCTTGTCCGATTGTAGATTCTTGATGATATAGTGAGATAACGCATTCGTTTGTTAAACCGAAGCTACTATTTACTTACCTATAGTCTCCCGCATACGATGCCTGGTATACCTACAAGCCTCTGTTTTTAACCAGGCCTTCCGCCTAACTCTAATTCTGATAGATTGGTTATCGATAGCATGGAGGCATTGTGAAATATCCACGATACTCCAGTCTATTGCAATTTTCTCTGGGAGAGGGTAAAACGAATTGTTGCTTGTTGGAAACCCAGAATATATGGCTGGAGAAGGAAATAACCAAGTATAACTCAAAAAAGTCCCTTTACACTCGGGGTTACGCTGGATGAAGGTATTCTTGGCGGAAACTAAACCAAAATCAGACTGAGAAACTCTTGCAAGATGAATTAGTTAAGGATATTTTACCTATCAAATCTTGAAGCTTTTGATGAAGAGTTCTGGCTTCCTGTAACCGACGTTGCGAGTCAGCCATGGCTAAGAGTTTGGTGCTGGAGAATAATCTGGGTTCAATGAAGGGATCACCAGTGATTGCAATAAAAACTTCAATGTCTAATAACTTTTTAAACATTGACCTGTTCAACTTCTGATTTCAGATTTATAATGTCGAGCTGAGAGATAATCGTTGAATGAGCTTTTATTGAAATTAATAATGGATTGAAGTTGATATAGATTTTCGAAAATGGAAAATGGTGAGAGAATTATCGCAACCACTGGTAGATACCATTTGAATTCTTGTAATTTGGATTAGGCACCAAACCCAAGTAGGTGCCTTCAGACAATTTCACCTGCTACATAGATTGAGACAGCGAGGACAAATGGTTCATGATGCATAACTTATCAATTTCCCTTTGTGAAGTTCTTCGCCACCTACTAACTACAGTTTCAAACGTCCGTCTCCTTTGAAGTAGGGCTGCACAACAGTTTGAATGCTTAAGCGCAGTGGAAACCTTTCAAAAGCTACTGACAGTTCGCCATAAATTGGGAGCTCTTAGGTGCAACTCCAGTCAATTATCATGCGGGTGTGTAATACAGAAGCCACATGACAAGGATGTATTTATGCAGCAATGGCCAATCAGTCACCGGTGAGTGATTAGTTCCATATGCCGATTTGCAAACGGAGTAGTGTAGCTTAATCCATGCACATGCATAAATTGCGATTTTGATAAAGGTTTGTGGGAATGATAGAAAGATGACTCATGTCGGGGTAATTTGAGGGAGCTCGCTGCCTTGACTTTGTGGGTGTGTCTTAAATCTAAATTCGCATCGCGATATTCATAGAGGCCTATAGGATCAAAATCCATACAGTATATATACCGCAGCAACTGCTAGAGACGGTAGGTACTCAGATTCGATGCGCTGGTTGTTGTTGCAATTTGATATACCACATCTGGTTGCTGCAAAAGGACGATATGTCCAAAAACGAAAAAGATTTGTACTACGCCCTGCCTGCCAAACGAGCTTTTTAATTAGGGGGAAGTACCTAGTAGTAACTACACTGTAGGCTTGGGCTGAAATTCGGGTTCCCGCAAGGTGAATCTGGACCCCGCACCGTGACGAAAATCTTAGCTCCATTTGTCACTACTCCCGCAACTAATTCAAACTACTTGTTGGCAATACCAAAAGAATCGAAATTGATTTATATTTATTATTTAGCAAATAGTTTGATAAGATATTGGGTAGTGCTTCTTATGAATATGAAGCTTTTTATATAAATATTTAGTAATTCAAGCTTAATATTGAGGGCTGATGTTGTATTTTTATAAAGCCCCCTGCAATTTGGGGAGATGCATTGAGCTTCATATATGCATGCTGCTTTTCGTTGATGCTTGCTTGGGCTTTTCTGTTTAGCCTTTCTAATTGTGCTCAACTTCATTTCATGATTTTACACCATCTTACTATTCTTTCCCATCCATTGTCTTGCTATTCAACAATCGAAACTATGAGCGCTCAGTCACTGAAGGAAAAACTGGAAGGAATGATTGGTATAGAAGATATTTATCTCCCTCTATGTTTATCTCTTCCCTTGGCACACTACTAACTGATATCAGTGGCGGAAAAAAGAAGATTTTTGCAAAGGGAACCTCTTGCTTCAAAAGCAAACATCGCGTATAAATGGATATTTAATTCGCGTTACAAATTCCCAACCGGTTACAATCCATACTGGCCGTTGCCAAAGAGCATATTATTTGACTGGGCAGAATACGATATCAGCGAGTGTCATCGGGCTTTGCGTCACTCTGCTGTATGTATCGAAGCACGCGGCGTTACTGGCACCGATTTCACAATCGATGACGCAAGGAAAGCTGCAAGATATAGGATTATCGATGTGATAGGTGGGACAACCAATCACATTAATACTAGAATCTCATATTGTACTAACTCATAATAGAATCTACAATACAATCGAAGCTGGATGTTTCACCCCTCCGTTATAATATTTGCCAGGACGACAAGGACTTAAATTTTTACACCTGGGTATTTAGCTCCCAATACCCAAAATTCCCGTTTCCGAATCTTTCGAAAATGACAAAATCCCAATATACTACTTTGAATGCTGCACTTGATGCCTCGATTGCTCGGGGTTTGTGTGTTCGAGTCAACAAGCAGATCCAAGTCGTCTCCTGCTCGTCAGAAAACACGATGGCTATTAAAAGCCAGCCAGGTAAGATTTTCTGGCTGTTAGCGTTGTCATATCACTTACCAAACATATGGAATTGTGCTGACTGCTGTCTGGCGAAATCAGATGAAGAAAACGATCAATCTGATTCCGATGACTGCATAATTGTGGACCAATGCAACTCGAGTCTATCCAAGTCTCGAAGGCTAGCGGAAGATGGAATGTCAACGAGACTAGCAGAATTGCAAAACGAACACAAAAGATTGGAGAATAGGGTCGTTCAGGCAGAGCAAATGGAGAGCACTCTTCGAAAAGAGATATCTGTGGCAACTAAAGAAGGTCAGATGGCTGTTGAACGCAATCTCATGCACCTTCTCAGTCGTGCGAAAGAAGAAGGAAAGGTTGAAGGTTTCCGCGAAGCAGAAGCTCGCAATGAGGCTCGAAACTCATCAACAGAACCCGATTCAAATGTAAGAATTACTCCCCTGTCCTTTGATCTCTCCTATTTACAAGAACAATTAGGGAAAGCATACAGTCCAGGAGCACAACTACAATGTTTCTGCATCGCCAACTACTCTCTATTTGTTTCCCACCGACTTTATACTGGACCATATTGGAGCTGTTGACACAACCTTCAATATGATGAAGTCCGTTAACCGAGAACATCAGATCGTGGAATGGCCGGAATACTTCAGCGTTAACCTTCCCTCTCAACCATTTAGTCCCAAACCCTTTGGTCTCAAAACTGCAGGTCCTGGTCTCGATGGTGCTGTCCTTTATTTCAATTGTCGTACTGCTATGGGCAAGGTTGGTGAATCTTACCCAACTTTGGTGAGAACCGAAGAGAATGTCAGATACATCGGACATTTTCTTATAAACAGTTTCATCAAAACTACATCCGACTTCATGGAGCAACTAACAGAAGTAGAAAGAACAGCTCTGGACCAGGAACGTGTACGGAATCAAGCACCACCAACATATGACATCATAGATATATGCTTCCTCAAATTCAATCACTTCGACGAGAAAGCATACCAAGTTTTGGTAGATGCTTACAAGTTCCACCAAAGACGGGTTGCTTTGCGCAGCAGCTATATTATTGGTAGTAGATCTCGCGCTGAAGAAGGTGGAAGTAATTTGGGTGGATTGGATGCGGGGCAAGATACACTGAAGCGTAAGGATCGAAGTGATGATGGGGCCGCTCGAAAGGACCTGCGAGTACCAAAGAGGACTGTTGTCCCTGGAGTGATGTAATGTAGTAAGGGGTATGGAATGATGAAGTATGTTCTACCTGAAGCTTTTACCTTATCTGCTACACAGCTTTTTATGTCAAATAGTTTGCATCAATCCAATCACCAGTGGTTGCAATAAAAGCTTCACCACTCTCAAAGTTTCAAATCAAATTAATAAATTAAATTTCTGAATAAAACCCTTTATATTTGAGAATTTTATTATTCAAATCTTACTTAGTAATTATATCAATAATATTTCTGGTTGTTGAATGAAAGTTGGAGATTGAGATGTTGGATTTTGAAGATACTAGTTAATGAATTAGTGCACCCAATAGTGAATGCCTCCAATCCATGATGTGATGATAACTATTTAACTACGTTGGAACTACTTTAGCTAGCTGTATATGATTAGATTTGATTTAATATAGTATTGATAATTAAGAAACGTCCGTACTACAGTTACAAAGTGGGGATATACTTATAGTCGACGGCGACTACGACAACACAGTTAACGGCCAGTATGCTGTATCTAATGCGGTAATATGTTCCAACACTTGGTGTGTTATTATAAATACAAAATTGCAAGGTTGAGAAAACCAATTTTTAAAGAATTATAAAAGGTTGAAATTTTAAAATCGTGAGAATTCTATAGCGACTACTCTATAAATATATCAAATGTAATTTCGTTAATACCTCTGAGCTTTGAATGAGCGAGAAAACATAATATTAATTTGTAAATCTTTACCCATAAAAAACTACTATACAGAAAGTCGGGAGTTTAAAGTGTGGCAATAGCTTTAACATCTTGAATGGTTACCTTCCCGTTGTTTATTTTGGTCAGAGACAAGGTGCTACGACGATCAATTTCATCAACCAGCAATACAAACACCACGTCTGGATCGCCAATCTCCCCACTGAGGCGCGCTAAATGATACAGCATATCTGAATTAATCTTCTCTGGTGGGAACATTGTCCTTGAGAATATGATGCCTGGAATGTCGCGAAGGGTTTCCAGAGCATGGCATCGAATGGACTGTGGAGAAGTTTAGCCAGGGGAATGCCAACTCATAATATATTATTTTCAGTCAAGAAATCGAACATACTCTTCCTAATAGTCCCCATAAGCATAGTTTCATATCTCGGCAACCAGACTCTTGAAACTCCATGGCCAGCTCAACTCGTGAATTGCACTGCTTTTCCATATCCCGCAAGGTCTGTGTCAATGACGCCTTCTCATCATCAGCCGTCTTCTCCACAGATCGGCACTTCTCACGGAGGGCACGATTCTCCATTCCCAGGGCATCGATATCAGTTTGCAGCTGAACAAACTTCGACTTCAATTCATCGTTTGTGGCATGTAGGGCATCCATCTGAAAAGCATACCCCCGCGACTTCTTTTTGAGCTGGGCAGACTCCAAGGTCAATTTCTCGTTCTCGGCACGCACGTCATTGACCAAGGATAGGTCACAACTCCTTTCCTTTTTGAGTGTGTCGATATATTTTCTTTGCTGAGTAGTCTCCGAAGCTAATTTCTCGTTCTTGGCCCTTAAGCTGTTGATTGATGAAGTAAGGTATTCTGACTCTTTGATATTTTCTGCCACTCGACGATTGGCTTCCCTTCTTATCAACGCAGCCACTTCGCTCTCAAATTCATGAACTCGGTTTGGTGGCTGCTTACTGGCATCACTTAAACCCGTCATTCTAGATTCCAGTCGTAAAACAACAATCTCTCCATTGTCCATGCCATGATGGCATCGTAAATGATCATTAGTTGACCATTGGTCGTAGTCGGATAGGAGAAGATATATCAACTTCGCGTTGAAATCCCACTCGAAGCCATTGTCCTTTTGGAAGTCCTTGTCAAATGGGGAATTGATCATAGGAGCAATTGATCGTCCAAGAGTTTCTTCTAAATCCGTATTAGCATTTGTGGTACTAAAAAGGAAGAGCAGTAATAACTTGCCGATAAGATGCATGAGACGAGCCTTGGTATTGAACAAAAACATTCTCGGTAATTCTTCAGTTTCCGGAGTAGAATTGACTTGCATTTCGGGAAAAGAAGAATGCAAACACTCGCCACTTTCGATCATAATCAGAGTCCTCCGCGATTCCTGCATAGTATCTCTCGTCTTCAACCCTTTGAGATGTATCGATCCATCCGGGTGTTTTTGCAGACAGTTCCTCAATAGTTCCTCAGTCCAGTTCTGTACCTCAAATAACCTCTCCACAGTGGAAAACCATCCATTACCGGGCTTAGTCCAAGATGGATCTATCCACTCCCAAATGAAGGCGCATATATCGCTCTTACCAGAGCCAGCACCTTCGCCAGCAAAAATCACGTTTGCGCATTCTATAGTTTTTGTAAGTAACCTTATTATTAGTGCGTGGAAATCGTACCAATGGCCTTTTCCATCTCGGATCTCACTCGACTAACAAGAGCTTGTCGTTGGGATCTCGGCGTCACAAGTTCCATATTTGGTTTTAGAGACGATTGAAAGTTGTGTAGATTCTTATTAGCAAAACCTGAGAGCAAAATTCAAGCAGAATTAGGTTGTACCATCTCAAGTTACTCTGTCATTGAGGCTCTCTTCTGCTTGACTCTTGAGTTGGCATATCTGAAGCTAGCTAGGTCGGGTAGTATATTGTTAATCTGGTAATTTTCACTTAATTTAGTAATATTTACAATTATTTAGTATAAATATAAATATATATAAAATGCTTCTCAATGCGGTACTATTCCCGGGCCATTTATTTGTACTTATGGTCAACCGTAATACGAGAACCCATTTAAAGTAATTAGCTAGTTACGGTCGGCCATATTGTCGGTTACTGAAATACCCGACTTTTTTACTTTTTTACTTTTTCGTCCTGGTTTAATCTTCATTATGATACCGTGAGCACTAAAAAACTTCCATTCTATCCTATCCTATTTGAAATCTTAGAATAGGCCAGTCCGAAAGCCTAACTTAGCCATTCAGGCCGAGAGAATCACGTCACTTAGAGAATATCGTGGGGAAAAAGATATGAAGAATCGAAAAAGAAAAAGAACTTGAAAGATAAAAGAACAAAAGCAAAGAAAACTAATAACAAGAGTTTTAGTAATAAATATTATTGTTTGTGCATTGGCTTT
>JWJA01004665.1:0-33619 GCA_000812885.1 Lanzia echinophila
CCATGATTCCGCCGTCCTCGCCTATATATATATATGATAATATCCAAGAATTGAATAACTGATAACTGTGTGTGTTAAAAATGAAGATGTGAAAATGGGTTAAAATAAAGAAAAATATAATTGTAATAATGTACCTTTTAAAGATGGTATAATCCAATATTCTAAAAGTATTGTTTTTGTGGGACTAATTAAGGATGACCTTGATAGAGTCTATGTTTTATAAACGTACTCCTACTAGGTAGGTAGAGGTATAGGTAGGTATAAGGTAAGGTAATGTTAAAGTTTGATAGGATAGTAGTATAGTAGAGTAGAGTAGAGTAGAGTAGAGTAGTGTAGGGTAGGGTAGGGTAGAAGAGAAAGCTTTCTTTTAAGGTTTGTTGTATCCTCTCTATCTGTTGAAATGATGGTATTGATACTACTAGATAGATAGATATCCGTAGTTCAAGTAATATATATATATATATATATTGGTTGAGAAAGAGAGTAGAGAAAGAGGGGGAGAGGAGTAGAAGAGTTAGAAGAGGAGAAGAATGTACACAGATAGATAGTAGTATATGATATAAACCCCATGTGAAAAAAGAACTCGAGAATGGAATGTCCGTGTATATTATGTATATGTATCACACTTTATACACTTATACACCCTCCGTGTACTTTCAACTTGAACTTGACTACTGTAAAATCAATACCAAGATATAAGATATAAGATATAACGGTCAGATAAGGCTGGGATGACTTTGAAGTTTGTACTAATGGATGTGGTGACCCGGTAAATGGTGAGTGGATGAAGATGTATACTAGGTGTATCTGGTGAATGGGTAAAAGGTTAATATCGCAGTAGCAAAAGTAAACTGAGGGATGAAAAAAGTATATGAGAGCTTGGACCTCTGCTCTTGTCCATAGAGAAAATATGAAATAATAAAAATAAAATAATAATTAAACTAAAATAAAGCTGAAGATTTAAATATAATAAAATTTTATCTAATAATGAATCATAATAATTAAAATAGATTTAGGTAGTTTTGAGTATGATTTTCATCATGGTGTAATTTATGAATGAGTTCTACTTACTATATTTGAAGTGAAGAAAAGGAGGAGAGAAGGGCGGGAAAATGATGAAGAGATCGTATGTGGGGTCAATAGCAATAAAAATAGAGAATCGTTAGATGATTGGGGAATATACTATGTAATTGACTCCAAATAGTACTATCTATCTATCTATCTATATCTTGTTGGGGATGATAGTAAGTAAAAGTATATTGTATAGTATTCTCACCTCTCAAATTGAAGAATTCCGTGTGTGTTGGGGACGTCTAGATGCATAGCATAATATTATACCAACAACTAACTGACAACGATAACAAGACTAAAACAAATATAATGATAATTAACTTCCCTTACATTAAAATCATACCTCAGGTAAGTAGGTAACTGGTGGTAGGAGAATATATTGGCAGTTAATTTGTCAAATTTAACGGGTAGAAAACTTAAGTGTCTATAGAAGTTTAAAAGTGGTTCGGGGAATGGATACGCTACTTATTATTTCAGAGACTTGACCAAATATGGGTTGCTTCTCCGAATTCTTCCTATAGGTAGTATAGGTAGTACCTTTATTATTAGGAAAGAATCGAGCACTATCTATCACAAGCTTTTTTAGTAGATAGATGTAAAGGAAGGAAATCTATGTACTAACGTCATGACAAAGCATTATCTTTCTTCATCACTTTAGAGTACTATGTACTTTGTTTTCAATGCGGGTAATGATGTCTATACTTACAAGTGAGAAGTTGTGAGTCCCACTCCATGAATCCAGATCCCTCAATACCCAAAAACCTAATCATATGGGATACAGAAGATAAAATTCAATCGCAGTTCAAATATTAGATGGTTCATACTTACTGTAGTCACTAAGATACGCATTCAGCCTTGGCATAGGGTCTAAGAATCAGGACTGTCGGACTCTGTCCGAGGTAATTCGAGTATCTAGGGAAAATCCATGAAAGACAAGTGAAGAAAAAAAAAAGGCGGGAGGTATACTTTAACTTTGGTGGCTAAGATACTTCGCCTGGCTTGAGTCCCTGTAAATGGTAGTGAAGTGATGATTATGAGCCTGAACGCATAAGGCTGCGTTTCGTACGAGATAGCTAAATAGGTAAAAGGTAAAGTGATGGATGGGTGTACTCAGTAACTAGGCAAAGCTTCCCCCCTCCCCTCAAAGTAAAAAGATCTCAAGCTATCTTTTCACGTGTGTAACCATCGCCAATAAGGAGAGTGTACGGAGTGTTAGCTTGGTATGTGTGCGAATTAAAAAGTTTAAATAGGCGAGAAATCCTTGAAAATTAAAAAAACTTACCAGGCATTCTCCACGCAGGTTTTAGGTTCATGAACTTGGAATTCTATCGAGGTAGAGATGTGCATTTGAAGTGCACGGTGGTAGCCCTAATACTATGTTCGCCTTAATGTTGTGTTATCGGGGTAATAAAAGTCTAGAAACAAGATAGGTACTTATTACTATATCTCGGGCAACCCATAGCGAGATCGAGTTGAGATTAGTATGCACTTGGATCATTTTTTACTAGTATATGTAATGCAAAGACGATCAGTAGCGTTGAAGATAGATGACCCAATCTTCAGTTTGTAGCCAATGCCTCGGGAATACTGAGGAAATATTGTATGTAATATACTTACTGATTTAGTGGTTAGTGAGTTGTGTTTGAAGACTTTACCATCTTCAGCATGTGTTGAGCAATACCATGATCTTTGCGAGTCTAAAGACGAAAGTAGCGATTTTGTGTGCCGCCATTCAAGCACCTCTTTTCCAAGTGTTTGAATGAAAATGCGAATTTGAAAATATCAGAGCAGTGGACGGGAATAATGCTATTCCCAACGGCTCGCAGGAAAAAGCCCCATGCAGTCGCGCAAACTCTCCAATTTTTTGCGCTCGGGACTGTCCGAAAATCAGATTTCGATTATGCACAGACCTTACGACAGGGCCACAGAGTTTTGGAGGTTGGGCTTGTAGGACCATAAACTCTGTTCTTCGGCGCAAGGTAATAACGCTCTGCCGACCGTTCGGGCCAAAAATCACTGTGCCCAAGTACGTGCGTAAGTAAATGCGGCGAAACCGATGTTGGGCTTCGAACATCGAGGCACTTCCTACCATTTGTGTCACGGAGACCGTTTTGCCCCCAATCTCCATGTCAGTTCGCCACAATACAATGTGAATTTGATATGCCATTCATCTACTTATCATCAAAGAAATAAATTCCTGGGGTAATCTTTTTCTAATCTGCTCCTGCGGAGAAACACCCCCACTTGTAACAATTTTGCTGTGTGCTAAAAGATTCATCGTAGCCAAGCCGATCTCAGAAGAACGCAGGTATACACGTGTAAATCGGGCACAGTGGAGTTTCCCCTCAATTGATGAATTAAATGCAACCCACCTGATAGTATGCATTCTGGGTTCTCTGCTGCACTTGTAAAGCGAATCGAATGACTTTCATACTGAGTTGGATTGTTTTTCGTTTACTTTTGCCAGTCGCAATCCGAGCTTTGCGATGAACATAATGGCATTTCGACAATGCCTTCCGCGAACGCAATAGCTTGTCGCAGAAATATGAGGCAGGGGTGATGGATGGAGGGGGATATTTGCCTCCTTTGGGAGTTGAGTCTTGAACTATTTCAGTTAAGGCGAGGACTGATTGGTGACGTCGTCATGCTTGGCACTTTTTGCATCAACCTAGCAACTAGATCTAGAGCCAGATTTCACCAAATGCGGTTAGAGAAACAATTGAAAGGATACCTGAGCATTGCACTTGAACCTGAATCGTTACTGTACCAGACCACATATGATACGTAAGTCTCGATTCAATAGTCTCGCCCATGCGACAGTGCAAACAGGAACAGTATGAAAACAATGCAATTAATCCAACGCCTGGAGGTCCATACCACTACTAATGTGCGGGGAATTAAAATACTATGCACTACATGTATTTTCGATCATAAATTGTTTCCATGGCATAATTATTGATGCATTTGTTGAACCTCAGCAGCGGCATAGAAATTGTGATATCATCAAAAAAGAAAAAAATGGGTATCGACTACCGAACCAGTCCCGCCCATGTCAAGATAACATGTACTGTAGTTCATGGCTTAAAAATAATTCAATCCCTTGTGAATCAATTGTGTCTCGGAACTCTCAGGTAAACGGCTTATTCCGAAGTACATACTAGTATGTATTATTGCGAATTACAATCGACGTTCATTGTTCAATTCGTCACTTGCCAACGAATCTTCAAGGCTGTACATCCCAAGGATAGCATCAACCTCAGATACTGCCCATGCTCAGTACCATCATGGATAGCCCCCCATTGCAGTTTAGATGGTGCCAAGGAGTAATTAAGGGGGTGCAAATATGAAGCGATTTGCGGCCGCGAAAATGCCGGAAGTTAGATGGATGGAAGGTGCGTCTATTAAGTCACCGACAATAATTTCCAGTCATAATAAATCCCCGACACTTAATCCGCAGACCATACCTTGATAATCAATATTTTTCAAGTCTCATGGGTATTCTCCTTGGGGCCTATCCTTGTCGTGATTAGGATTGTCCCCCAGATCCCACTCACTATCGCCCGTTAAAGAACTCAACTTCTGACGATCGTGAGCATGTTCCTAGTTGTGATTAGGATTGTCTCCCCAGGTCCCACTTACTATCGCCCGTTATAGAATTAAGTTCTGACTACCGTGAGCATGTTACTGCTTTAACCTGCATGTTGATACTTCGTGGAACATGTTGTGTAACCTTGTGGGAATACCGCCGGCGTAATTCCCTGCCCATCAAATGCAATGAGATGAGCTGCGCACAAGAGATTTCGGTATCTACCATTTTGCTTCGACAACCTCACTGTCCAAAGTAGATGCCAAGCGCCGCATCCTCGGGGGGGTGTGGCTGATGTAGGGATATCGATGCCTAACGACATCAACATTCTATTTACCCATTTAGGTAGCCTCAGGCGAGGTGGTGCCCGTTTGATCAGCATTCGTGGAGAGTGCCGACAAGAACATAGGGCTAACAAATCTGGCATCCATGCCAAATCTGTCAATCCCACGTGCATGAACAAGATTTGAAGTTGTCGTTCCCTGGATTTTTTCAATTATGCTTGTGGAGTCGCCAGCTGACGGACTTTTAAAATTTTCCGCGATGAGAAAGGTGGGGGTAGACCCAATTGTGAACACCAATTAAAATGATAACAATGAGCAATCCAGGGTTTATGGATACCATTGGATGAGAGCAATAATAAGTGGCTGGCCCCAACACAATGTGGGTAATATCATCATCACAACATCGACTTCTGTGGTAAATTAGGTTCAGTTGTTGATAATTTAAAAGTACGAGGTACGGATACAGAATAGACTTATGGATACTTTCAAACACTTTTCTGTTTGATATTAGTATTAAAACATTCCTCATTTGAATAATGTTCAAAAAAAAGTTGGGAAAGATGGTCTGCACTCTACTCCGACCAACTGTGATGCCGTCGGTGTAGGTATGAATACTGGATCTTCGCTTAACACTGTGCAAATGCCATTCCCCTTAGTCAGATGGATACGTCGATGCCCTGATGCATAAATGAATCAAGTAAAAATTGAAAATTCCTTGTATTTGCTATACTACCCCAATGTGTTCTTGTGCAGTTTGGTGATAGGGGCTGTGCAGCAGTGCTCAGTATGGAATCTGAATGGAGCAATTTAATGGCGCAGTAACTTTCGGATAATCACCATGTGGAGTTCGGATAGTGTCCTTCTGGAATGTTGATTCACTAGATGTGGAACTCTCTCCCCGCATGCTTCAAATCACTGATAGGAAGCAAAATGCAGGTCGATGATCCAAATGTCCAGCCGAGTCGACTGCTGTTCCTCGAGATTTTGATCTTAATGGTCACTCCGTGTAAAACCATGGCCGTCCAGACTCGTATCTCTTCCCGGGGGCGATCATTGGCACTGGAATGCGTCCGTCAAAAACCGCCATGGTAGGAGCTCCAGATTCCATGGTACATTCTGATACGCTCAGATCTGGCACAGAAATTAAGACTCCACATTCCCAATTGTTACAATTTAATTTTGGCTGCTTGGTTGATCGATCCTTGACCATTCGGCCCCTGATGTGCTGAGTTAGACTACTTCCTATTTCATCCTCGTATATAAAATGATCGACTTCGGGCTCGGGCCTTTGAGTCCAGACACAAGAAGGGGCTGTGAAAAGCTGAGTAGTCTTACTTACCATGCACTTTCAGACAAGTTTGCGCTGCCGATGTATGTCCACGCTATCGGTTGTGTTGATTTGCTATCCAATTGTTTCCTCTGTGATCTCACGAAGAGCATTTTGTTATGCATGAGCAATCCTTCTCTGTTACTCTGACAATCCCGCATTAGACCCTTTGGGAAGGTGCTCGCGGCGTACCATTTTGGCTGAAAGCAGATCGTCCCAGCAGCCTACAACATTCAATGTATCAGTAGCTGTAATAGTCCAGATGATCATTATGCCCATTGTATATTCCAGGGAGGTTGAGGGTATATTCTTTTTATCTTACGTCTGTGCCACCCTTGCTTGCTTCTACCGTTTGTCTGCTGTATTAGGAAACCCGTATAAGCCACGTCAGATTATATAATGCTGTAGAACTTACCTTGGAAAATAGACGCGAAAGCCACGCTCGATTTCATCCGAAAGCTTTAGCTCCTTCGGGGAAGCTGTCTTGGATTTCGAAGATTTCTCTGTTTTCCACGTGTATTCCTCCATCCCGTCATCCCCTAGCACCAATTTCAGCACTGTCTGTCGCAACTTGCAGCGATAGATAGATAAAAATGGATGTTTCCAACGCCGATCTTCGTGGTCGTATACAGAGGGGTCCACTAGGATCCCTGCTCGTTGGGCATTAGAGTGTCCGCAGGTAAGGCAAGCGATAAACTCGGAATTTTGGAGAAATCTCGGCAGTTGTATAACCCCTACCTTGCGCAGCTAAATATATCGATCTCATGAATTGATCGCTGAGGCTACCGATGGACGAGGTCTGTTCATGTCAGCGTCGTCCGGAACTATTAATTACCGTCCGATGCAAAACTTACAACAAAATCAATTTCTAAGCGCTCATCCGTTTTTAGGCCAAGATCTAACACAGCTTTTCCTAAACCACAATAGCCTGTACGTTGCATGTCGGATCCAAAATGTGAACCTCCACTATTCTGGAGTTAGCTCTATCACCAAATGATAGACGTGATTGAAATGAAGGCATACACAGAATGGATAAGCGCCAAGTGCTTCGTATTTGAAAAGTCGAATTTTCTGAGACTCTCTACTATTGAGGTATCCAAGCCCATTGCCTCAACGAAGTAGATCAGCTCCTTGGCAAATGGTGTTAGTTGATGATCCAGGGCTCTCTCTCCTTCAGCTAGCCTAGGAATGTCAATCAAGAACACAATCTAGACTCCAGTTAGCTACATAGTACATAATAGCGTAATTGACCGGACACATACGTTCTCCATGATTCCGCCGTCCTCGCCCCAATCGTACGGTGTTAGGTTAGCAGATGGAATTACAATTCGTAGATGTGTAGGATGCGAAAGAAGCTGAAGCTTTGAGTGCATGCAGTTAATTGCGCCTTGCATAGAAGGAAAGCAGAAGCGGAAATTTTTAGGTGCCAATGATCGGTAATTCGCCTTCTGTAGAATTGGTTAGTGTTGCATCGATTGCAATAACCATTTATCGTCATGCTAGTAATATTCGAGTGTATGTATCTGGCTATATGGACCTAAACCGAACAGTAGAGCTGAGGATAGAAGGAACAGAACCGATGCCGAGCTCATCAATGTGCACAAGGGGCAGAGATCTTGTGGGCTAGGGAGAATGTTGGGCACTGGTTTCTCACGTGAGAGGGGTATGAGCAAGAAGTACAACGGTGACTGCCTCGCGGCCATTGTAACAATAGGCAGACAATCAGCTTGATCATCCTCAAGTCACGGCCGGTGCCAGTAACACCAGGCAGGCAATAGTATATCGCGCGAATAATTTTGTTCGACAGCTCTGATGGAGAGTATAGAATTGATGTAGAGGAAGTAGTGCGCCGGAGCAAGAGTATGACACGGCAAACCCGATCTTACGCCCTTGCGCATGGTATAAAGAGATAAGCTACCTTACTTACTTCAAAATCGGTCTTTGCTTGCAGAACCCAAACAACTTTAGTCGTAGGGTGAAGCTTTGTTTGAATCCATTCAGCGTCTACTTGCCATGAACTCAATACAGCAAGGTCGATCGTAGTCCTTTGAAGAACCTCTTCGATTTTGATATCATTATGTCTAGCATAACCAGAAGCCCATGTCTTTTTAACAGTCCCATGAGGGAACTGTACACCTGAACCAGCAACGTTGCCCTCTGTGGGGTTGCTACTTTCATTTTTCTGCGCTGCTCCAAAAGATGTTCCCGGTATTTGCGGCGGCCTCGAGACTGGGTTTGGATGCAGCGAGCTGTCAGATGTGAAAGTTTCTTCCCCGCTGGCATAAGAGCCTTTAACCATTGAGCCAGGTCGAAGTGCTTTCGTTTGTCGAGGGTCGTTTTGTGGAGAAGATGGCGACGAGGTGGAAGCTTTCCTCTTCTTACTATCCACAAGCTTATTCCTCTGCGCTGCTCTTGCTAGACGTTCTTCTTCCATTTGCTTGCGATTTAAAGTACCAAACATTGAATTATTCGAATTCGAAGGAACTGAGACTGTCAACAATCACATGGCACTATATGTCGGCATCGAGATAAACCTACCTTCAGTCTTCTCTGAATTGTCCATAAGCTTACTTTGAATGGTTAGCGATGATTGCAATTGTGGATATTTGGCACGAGTTGTGACTGGGGCATCAAGGTCATTTTCATCATCATCTGAGTTTGTGAGGTCGACAGTGGCGTTCGCTGCCTTACGGCTCGAGGGCGACAATTCCATCAGAGATAAAGCAATAGCCTTCTTCAAATCCTCGTCGCTCTCGGAATCAGCCATGCTTGCAATGGAAGATATCACAGTGATAAGAAAACGTTTTGGTTGCTGTAGATTTGGTGATATCAAAAGGCTACTTCTTCGTTTGTAAATAAGAAAAGAATAGGCAGCAGAAGTCGACTGTAAACAAGCAAGAAGTGGCGAATTGCTACGGCAAGCAAGATTCAGCTTTGCAGTTGTGAACAACCGCATCAAATATATCTCCGGATACAGCGTATTTTGGTGAATTTACATTTATTTTGTATCAACAAGAAAAAGAAAAAAAAACTTTAATCAGAAAATTGTTGTAGTAGAGTAGAGGTCAAAAGGTGATGGATATAACCGGATATTAGCGGAACTGTTGATCCGACAAATTTGATTGGCCCCCATTATCCAGCATTTAACATTTTTATGAGACAACAACAACAACAACAACACCTAACTAGATTTATATCTTCAGTATTCAATTTGATGACAGTGTTTCAGCAAAGAGAAATCATGAATTTAGCCCTGCGGTACAATGGAGTTCTGGAAATATTCATTTATTAGTCTTTGAAGATATTCCAAAGTTTAGAGACAACTTTAGAAGCAGGATTGTGATCTAGTAGCACAATCATGACGTCTACGAATATTGGTTCAAAAAATGTATGGCACCATACTGCTTGGAATACTAAAGAAAGAGGAAGTGTTCACGTATGATATTTAACATGTTTATATCTTCACAATTACTATTCATCATTATTCCAAATTGAAATTTGAATGCAATGTCTGCTTCCAACCCTCGAAGGAAGAATGTCGTGATTATCGGAGCTGGGGCAGCCGGGATGGCGTGCGCCGCCACATTAATCCAACACCCGGAGAAATTCAAAGTCACTGTCATTGAGAGAATGCCCATGACTGGAGGACAAGCAACTTCCATATCTTTAGATAAAGATAAGTATGGAACTGACTGGATGAATGACGGCGTACAAGGTACGTTGCAATCAACCTTATCTATTATTAGTGTTGCGCGCACAAGTCAAAATTAGGAAGTTAACATATTTTACAGGAGGTTCGGTGGTAAGATTACTTATCCTTTTGACATATATGTCTACTGAATATCAAATTTAACTATGGACCGCTTCTAGATCTTCAAGCACACTTGTGAATTCTTCCAGCGTTATGGGCATGAAGCCCAGCCGATTAAACTCCAAGTTTCATTCGGCAAAGGCAAGGAAGGCTTCTGGACGAATTGTTTTCCGAGTAATCTCATAGATCAATTCTCAGGTGATATCAAAAAGTTTGGCAAGGTGCTGAAAATCATCAAGTGGACGATGCCAATATTAGGCGTTGTTCCCATTCGAATCATGCTTAAAATGTTCTTTTTCAGCAAGGATTTTGGGGATAAGATGGTCTATCCTCTCATTGCTCTTTTCTTGGGCACAGGTAACCAGACGGCAAATGTATCGTGCGCGATTTTGGAACGGTTATTCGATGATCCTAATATGAGATTGTGGACATATGATGAGCAGACTCTTCTTCCGAATTTGCCAGATATGTTGACGTTCCCATGTCTCCGCGATTTCTACGAGGATTGGAGGAAAGATCTCGAGTCGAAAGGTGTGGATATCCGTTTGAAAACTAATGTTACGGAGATCATTCAACGTAATAAGAATGGTATTGTGATGAGTACACGGCCATTCGAATCTGATGCAAATGATAAATGGGGAGCGCATAGCGGGCCAGAATCTAAGACCGAAACATTCGATGAGCTTGTCATGTGCGTTTTGGCCGATGATGCTCTAAAGATTCTTGGTAGAACGGCAACAATGAGAGAGAAATGGGTTCTTGGAGGTGCAAAGTTTTTCAATGATATAACGGTGACACAGTACGAATAAACCCCATGAAAATATACTAGGAGCACTGCTGATCGTTCCTTTAGCTCCGATTACGAGTACTTCCAAAAGCACTACGAGACAAGATTCGATCCTGAGCTTTGTGCCAAACCAAAGTCAAAGGCTCAGGAAGATCAAATCGCATTTGCCAAGGGAGAAAAACGCGGCGTGGATGATGAACCAAGTGGATATCGACCTATGTATTACACTAAATCCTATTCCCAAGATCCTAAGAAGATCGAAATGTCCTTCGAGTAAGTTGAATTCCTGCATCAATCGTTGGATATGCTCGTATGTATCTGCTCGAGTGAGTACCATACTTTGAACAGTCAGCAACCCAACTTTCTCATCTAGTACATACAGCACTAAAGCTCACATAACACTCCCCCCTCAGCTGCACAAACTACCAACATCAATTCCGAATGGACCACAACTCCCCAACCGCACCAATCCCCCATGAAAACCACGTATTTCAAAGCATCTTCCTCGACAAAACCAACAAGCACCTCTGGACAATCGACGAAATCGACGAAACCAAGATCATCGAAAAGAAATGGTGGCACCAATTAGGCCACAGATGGCAACACTATGCGCGCGTCGTTCCAGGCATGATGTTCATCAATGGCAAAAATCAGACGTGGTTTGCCGGGTCTTGGACTTTGGTTGTGAGTTTCCCTCTTCCCTTCCTTCTATCTGGCTTCTTGTGGTATGGGAAATCTGCTGATGATGGTACTGTAGAATATGCATGAGCTAGCACTGGTATCGGGTATTGCAGCTGCGTATCGACTTGGCGCTGATTACATCAAGTTTGATGATTTTGCAGAGGATTTCTTCGGTAATTATTTGTCGGTATCGCATGGGGTGAGATATAAGGCGGAAGAGAAGAGGAGGAAGCAGAAGCGGAATTGAACTGATCTCATAATAACTAGTTTCACAAAGACGATTGTAAATTATTAAAACAATTTCAATCGAGCCAGATAAACGTTTGTGTGGTATAGCTTTGATTGAGATGGAGATAAAGTGCCGACATGTATGACTATAGACATGTATTCTATGCAGTTTGCCTTCCCATGAGCTATACAAATGTTCCTACTCAAAACCTATACATATACCCGTGGATACAGTAATTCAATATAAAGTTCTCATCTAAATATTTCAATTATCAAAACAGGTAGAGACTTTGAAAGTGGTTAATGAATCAATTCATTCACTAGTAATATACCTCTTCAGCTAACCAACAATAGACGCTGTAAGCTCTCAAGCCCACAACAAATGAATGACAGGTTTCCAATCCAGATTGGAATACAAATGCAAAATGCAAAAGTCACCTCCCATCTAGTCCACCAACATACATAGAACTAACTAACCCTAAGCTGCCATTGCCGCTCCCGTGGGTCTATCGCAAGGGGGTATTGAGAGATATTGAAACGTCATCTCAAAGATTTGGCCAAGGAAACGGGGCTCAATGCATTTCTTTCCACTCAATTCAGTATCTGAGAAGGAGACTGGAGTTGGTTCTTGCTTGTCGACAAATGGCGAAGTAGGTTCGAGGTTGAAAGTTCATGGCTTGCCTCTCTTTGGGTCTGGATTGGCATGTTTCTTTACTGGATCCGGTTTTCTTACTGGACCTGTTTGAGCCCTTTTAGCAAGAGACGCGGCAGGTTCGCTTGTGCCTCCTTGATTTCAAATAGTAATATAGAAGAGAATTTGAGCCGGACTTTATAGGTTTCTATATGATTTAGAAGTAGTCTATGCTCGAAATCCCTTTGCTGTTGTTTGTCTAATGACGCTCAAGGCAAAGGACAAAAAGGGCAAGCAGATCGTAGTGGCGTTGCAGAAGATCTACATGCCCCTCCTTCCTCACATTCTCGCCCACTTCTTACCTGCTTCGGCGGTTAAACAATCGTTCGAATAGTGAATAGATACTCTAGAATAATTTATCCTTTTCTTATGACCCTGTGGAATATGAGGATTCACCCCGTATGGCTGGATGCTGGTGATGTGGGATTCTGGTCGTGGCTTTGCCTTTGGATGTGGCAAGACAATTCTATACGTAGTGATACTGCAGCGGTTAATGATCGAAGGAAATCATTATCCTCGTCTAGGTGAGGAGGATGAATGATGGCATAGAAGGTCTGAATGTCCAAAGCCGTGCCACACTCTGAGGGACAACGATTTGTTACTGCAAATTTTGTTCCTACGACCTTAACCTCAACCATGATCGCCTGGTGATAAAGTAAAAGCATCTAGAAATAACATTTGCATGGGTTTGTTGGTGAGAAGTTCGATGCTGCGACCCTAAGTGCCTGGTGGCGGGGTAGATGTATTTGGGACTTGGCATCTGTATGGGTTTGCTGGAAAGAACTTCGAACCTGCGAGAAGAATTTGTCGGTTGGTTATTGCAGTATTCTCCTACTTATGCTTCGGATCTTCTATGATGGTTTTATGCAAGACCTTTTTATTTTATTGTTTATGAAAGCTTCAACTGTTTATAGGAAGTTCAATACGAATTGTATACTTGTTGGAAGAATATCCGGTCATTTATCTCTTCATTCTTTAAAAGTCAATGATAATGCTGCATTTTTGCAGCACGACAGGTGTCAGAAACTTGATAGTGGATGGGCGTGCGGTAGATTTGGTATGCTGTACTACCATAGTAAAAAGCAGGAAACATGCATATGAGCAAGCCGGTATATGCCCATTGTAATAGCTACTTCGGCGACGCATGCATTGATCATATAATTCAATCTACTAGTAAATCTTTGTATAATGTATTTTGGTATTTGTCTACTACTAAAGGTAGCTTCACACACTCTTGGAGGACATCTCTCTGTTCTAATCGCAATAGCCGTGTTTTGCGTGTAATGATACCAGGTCAGTTGAAAACAACATCTTGTGTATCCCCAAGGCGATGACATATTGATTACTGCACCATTGCCATGTAAAAGTCCTTAACCAACCAAGTCTACGCTCTTCGGTTACAAAGAACCTGATAAGCCTACTCACGTGGGTTGATGTTCAATCTCTTCTTGACGCTGGGCGATGATACCTTGCCTTGGCAACTGCTCTAGGACCTGAGAATTCTTGTGGAATATACATGCTGTCGTACATTTAGTTCCAATGAGACACTTTTTCGGATGTCGCGCGCATGTATGAACCCCAATGGACTCACGGTTCCATGCATCGCGCAGTTCCCGAGGTTGGGGGCGGAGCTCTGAAAGGCTGGGTGTTGCTTTGTCAGAGGGCGTGGCAGTTGCTACGAGGGAACGAGATATTATGTCATATCGATCTATAATGGGCACCACTGCTGATCTAAATGTCGTCGTCCACACCATGATGTCATGCCGCACTCGTTCATGACGATTAATGCCAAGATAGAAAGCAGCAGTCATTATAGTAATCCAGTATTCCTTCACCGTCTCCCAGTCTCTTTGCGTAGTCTCCCCGCAGATGTTGTCGGGGCAGGCTCTGGCCATGAGGATACAGCATCCTCCATCTCATCTAGGAAGGTAGTGCTGTTGTGAATAGTTGTTCCACCTAACACCACACGGACGCCGGGAGTAGAAGCATTAATCTGAGATATGCATTTCGCTTCCTCGAAAGTGGCACCACCGACTATGAACACAACAATATCCTGGGGTTTATCTCGTGTTGTTCCCCCGCCATCAACAAATGGATACTGCTGGTCGCGCAGTTTGCCCTTGACGAGGTTTTGAAGTGTCAATTCGAGCCTCGGCGAGTGCTGGGTATAGACATTTTCGACGCCTTTGAGCCCCTTGAATCGATCACGAGCACCCGAGAAGATATTGGAGGATTCGAACATGTCGGAAATCCCTACCGTGGTTTGGCTTGGAAGTAGTGAGGAATGGTATATAAGTAGCTTCGCAACGAGATCGATACGGCGCTGGGGCACATTTCCAGCTGCACTTAGGAGATCGACTAGGATGGGTAGTGCGTTCGAAGGATGTTTTTCATATCTTAAAGAGTACAGGGCAACTAATCGCAGTTTGTTGTCGGAAGTCACTGTCGGTGATTGAATGAGTCTTTGAACACTCTAAATGATCATTTAGCACAAAACACAACGCATGCAGGTAGGGAGATCGCTCACTTTTAGATCACTAGCATGACTATCATTGCATGCTAAACTCTGTTCGACCTCACTCACTTCCAACAAGTTTTCTGCGCCGACCATTCTGCTCAACTCTCCAACAAGAGTAACATGTTTACTCACATTGCCAGACAATTTACGGAACTCTGGATACTCTTCGATGAAACGCTTCATATCCGCTATGGATTCAATGTTCGAGCTATTCTTCGTTCTTGATTGGTATTGCTCGACATAATCTTTGATATTTCCCCCAAGATCTCCAAAATTGAGATACATATTTTTCTTGAAAAAGGGATCCTGGTCTTGCGACAAGACTACTTCCTTCAGTTCGGGTCGAATTTCTGGCACCTCACTCAAATCGACCCGTCCATTTCTGATGCCAAGAAGCTCATGAACCATTGCTTGGTATGTCCATTGAGTAAGGAGGGGTGTTATAGGGTCATCCCTTCGATCCAATATCAGCAATATTGGAGGGGTATCGACTTTTCTGAAGTCAAATAGCTGTTCTTCCTGGGTAATGTGATATCGCACTTCCGTAGCTAACTTCTTCGCCAAAAGACTGTTCTTCTCGTATCGTATTAGAGGTTTCTTCTTCAGTGATAGCAAAACCGCAATTAGACCTTCTGTCGTGCGCTGTAAAGCATCAGGATTCCACATGTCCGAGCTCGTACTCCATAATCGTCGTTTTGGATATCCGAGATCGAATGTAAATAAATCTGGATTGACAACAATGTAATCTGCGAAATGCTCCTGGACTAATTTAACAACCTCATGATCATCTGCCTCTGCCAAACGTTCCAAAGATGACTTCTTAGCCACATTGCTAAAGTATATATTGTATTCCCCATACTTAGGATCCCGAAACTCGTCAATCAAGAACTGTATAGAATCTGCGGATGGTCGAACAAAACATAGGCATCGTAGGCGGCGCATCTTCTCGCGATTTTGGTTGTCTAACCGGTCGATGAGATAAACTTCGTGATTCAGCAATGCGGATTGTGTGATGGCTGTAGAAACAATGGACACGGTATCACTATCCAGTAACAAGACTTTCATCTTCGCAGATGGTGTCCCAGAAGCTCCATCTCCTGCCGACACCATCTTCGAGATATAGCCGGAAACAGCTTGAACTACATCCATTGTGCTTATGTTTTGGGCGTTTTGATTGTTGGAAGGTATATGGAGAGGTTAATGTTGTGTGGTCGTAACCATTTCTCAGGAACGAATCGAACGGCGTCGCAGGTCGGGGCCTTGAGTATTACGAGAAATCACCATTTATTTGCGAATAGTTGTACTTGTCATCAAGATTGATTTAACATAGCAACGTGGAAGAACCACGAGGCTCAACATACGAAACGAGGCAGGCATATAAAGCAAGACAAGGCAAGATCACCTGGGCCCCACATTCACCGCCTGGGCAGAAACAGCTTGTGATAATATATTAATTCCAAGTTTACGAAACGCATCATAACCTTCACAAAGGAGGCATATAAATACTGCCTCACTTTTTATTTACATTGAGGATACAGAAGTCTACACTGATGGATATCTTGTTATAACCTCATACCTTGCGAGTTCCTAATAACGTAAATATCCTAGCGATTCACAATGTTACCATATATCAATACCCGTAGGAAAACTCCTCAACATTTCTGATTCAAGATTGTAGAACTAATGTAATTATGTTCACAGCTTTCGCGTACCTTGCTGGTATTCTAGGTGCCTCTACAGATGAGAGTGAGTTATGAGAAGACTAGAGACGAACGATCTCATCGAGTCTGAAACCAATCCCCAAACACTTAGCTGATAACATGTTACAGTTAAGCTGGTCACCTCCTTTCTCCTCTCATACCCTTTCGCCGGGCTCCTGAAACGACTCCCAGATTCAAAACCAGCCGTGAAGAATTTATTTATTATTGGGCGAGTGCACTCTCTGAAGCTGCGCATCTTGGTGATCTCTCGCTGACGGGCTTGCCTTCTTCAGGGTATCGTCGTTTTACCTCGTCGGACTCTTCAACTTATGGGATGGCATACGGACACTTGCTATTAGCTCGATCGGGGCTTATTGTATTGCGGCTTATATACAAGGACCTTTCATGCCATGGATCGGTTTCGTCTTCCTGATGGCACATCTGTCGATCAACCAGCTCGCCCGCCAGTTCGTTGGTGATCCAGGAGTTGTCGATATTACAGGCGCGCAAATGGTTTTGGTCATGAAACTTTCAGCGTTCTGTTGGAATGTGGCAGATGGTCGACAGCCAGAACAGGAATTATCGGATTACCAAAAGGAGAGAGTGGTTAAGCAGCTTCCCAGTTTCTTGAATTATGCTGGTTATGTCTTATTCTTCCCATCACTGTTTGGTGGCCCGGCTTTCGACTATGCCGATTACAAACGTTGGATTGAGTGTACTATGTTTGAATTGCCTGCAGGCGTGGATCCTTCTAAGAAGCCTCCTACGAAGAAGACGAGAAAAATCCCTAGAAGCGGTACCCCAGCAATGTGGAAAGCCGCAGTTGGTGTCGCCTGGATCCTTCTCTTTTTGAAGCTTTCCGCATGGTACTGGCCGAACCTTTTGACAAGTGATGAATACACAACATACGGTTTCGCTCGACGGGTCTTTACACTCCATATGGTTGGATTCACTGCCAGGTTGAAGTATTATGGAGTATGGTCATTGACCGAAGGTGCATGTATTCTAACTGGTCTTGGCTACAAAGGTGTAGATCCGGTTACGGGCAAAGTATCTTGGGACAGACTCTGTAATGTCAACCCACTTGGAGTTGAGACGGCCCAAAATTCACGCGCATTTCTCGGTAATTGGAATTTAAATACCAATAATTGGCTGCGAAACTACATATACCTTCGGGTTACGCCAAAGGGTAAGAAACCCGGTTTCCGTGCTAGCATGGCAACTTTCGTAACCAGTGCGTTCTGGCATGGATTCTATCCTGGCTACTACCTGGCATTTATCCTAGCCAGCTTCATTCAAACAGTTGCAAAGAGTAAGAACTTCCACACCTCCGTACATACGTAAATGCTTACGTTTTTTTTTTTAGACTTCAGACGTTGCTTCCGACCATTTGTTATTGATCCCAAATCAGGGCAACCAACCTCTAACAAAATCTATTACGATATCTTCTCTTGGTTTATAACACAAGCCACATTCTGTTTCACCGTCGCACCCTTCCTTCTCCTAACCCTACCTGCATCATTCCTCGTATGGTCTCGAGTGTATTTTTACCCCATAATCTGCATAGCCATCTCGATGGCCTTTTTTGCATCACCCGCCAAAGCCCATGTGATGAAAATGGTAAATGAAAGAGCAAACAAGGCAGCCTCCGATGGGCTCAAGAAGGTTCTAAGTACCGAGAGTCTTGGAGAGCCGGTGCTTGGTTTGTCGGAGGATCCATCTAAAGAATTGGATGAGGTGATTAGTGAAGTGAGGGCTGAGATGGCGGCTAGACAACGGAAGGGAAAGGGGAAGGCGATGACGTGGAACCAGTAGGGATGGGGGGTTCTGCTTGTTGATAAGATAAGTGAGATTAGATGAGATGAGATGGACTTCAATACGATTATTAGAGTAGGATAGGAACACCTTCGTCAAACCGAATAATGAAGCTTGTACATACTCTCCGAAGAGGCAGCTGAGCTAGCTGCCAGTAGTCACACCTTTCACTTTCACTAGATCAGTTGAACCTTACGCAAGGAACACGATATACAATTCAATAAATACGCGAAATAGTTGGCATCTCAGTACATATAATATCACATATACATAACACCAATCAATCACAATACAATCACACACAGACAGACAAAATGATATGAAGAATAGAATAAATGATACTCTCCTCGCTTTCTCTCACGAGAGAGAATAAATTTTCCATCCATCCATCCATCCCTACATCCATCCATCCATCCACATATCTATCCAACAAAAATCACTATACTATACTATATCTCATTCCTTCTCATTCCTTCACATCACATATCTATCCTATCTATCCAACTCGCTCGTAAGGCCGCACACCCACCTTTCATTACCAACTAGAGAGAGCTCTCAGAGGTAAGGCAAGGTAGGTACGCGACCATCATTCAAATAACATTGACTAAACTAAACTACAGGCTGCAAGCTTTTCCTTCCAAGAATAGTGTAGTGTATAGTATAGTAGAGCGAAGTTTGCTAATACATACTTATATACATAGCGAGTGAAAACAAGTCTATGCTAAAGCTGCGCTAAAGACTATGCTAAAGCTGCACTAAAGACTATGCTAAGAAGAAATAAAGGGTATAATGCTAAACATCATCCTCTAGTAATGAATACCTAGCCTAAGTAGGTAGGTAGGTAGGTAGGTACCTTATGCAAATACAATCCATTCCAATGCAATGCATTCCGCTCCTTCGCAACATACATACATTCAAATTCCAAATTCTTCCTCATCAGAATCAGAATCAGTATCAGTATCCAAATCCAAATAATAATCCTTAAAGATTAATCAATATTGATGTCGACGACGACAAAACAAAACCCTTCAAAACACCCCTCCCAAAAATATCAAATAGGTAAACAGGGTAAACAAGCAAGCAAAGCTCATAATCGTAGAATCGTTATCTCTAGTGTACATGCAAAATAATATGTCGTAAATCCAAGTGCTCTCTCGAGAGCTTACTTTTTTCTTTTGGGAGGGGGGATCGCGACTGTGGAAAACGAATACCCGCTCCCTTTCTTTCCTGATGCGCCGCGCTGGTGAAATGAAGATGTGCAAGAGGGATGGTGGTGCGAGAGGTGGATGTGGTGGTTGAGGTTGTGGTTTGTATGGAATGTATGTATGTATGTGTGTGATTACCATCCATTTTGCGTGCCTTCGATTGCGAGTACGACCTAGATAGAATATATTAGTTATCGGTATGAAAAAGAGAAACAGAAAGAGAAAGCAAAACTCACAACAGCAGCAATAATTAACAACCCAACCACCGACATCCACCGATTAAGCAAACGCCACCACTTAGCACTCTCAAATCTCGCCTCATCCAGCGGGCCAAATTCTCGCGCGAAATCATTCACTCCAGTACTACTCCCATTAACAATGCCAGCATGCAAATTCCCCGTACTGCCCTCATTTTGTTCCCTCATCTCCAGCGTAGGCACTTTAGGCAAAGGCAAAAAAGCCGCAACCATCCACGTCAAAGGTAACAAAAACCCGGAAATAAATAAAACGACTTGGATATTTCGTCGACCAAAGACCCCGCCTTCCGTAGACCAGCTCACTGCGGGCGGCTCCCATATACTGTGTCGTGCGGCGCGCCGATCGATACGTAAATGGGGACTCCATACGCTGGATATGATGCTCCAGGTTCGCAGACGCCCGGGCCCTTGGTGCGCGTTGGGTGCGGGCTCGATTTCGATTATGGAGTTTTGGACAGAGGGGCCTCGCGCATGATGGGGGAAATTCTCTCGGGGTCGCCGACGGGGACTATATAGAGTGTTGGGGAAATTGTCGCTATTAGGAGAGCCGCTGCAAAGGCTGTAGGAATTAGTTCGGCTGAGGGAGTCGCTGGCTGAACTTCCTGGTCGCCGTAGATAACCCCTTTCGCCGCTGCCGTAGTAGAGTTTTGCCCATGCGGGAATGGAGTTTGAGAGAAGGCTGTTGGTTCGTGAGCGCGAGCTGGCGGTGGAGCGCATAGTGCTTGTGCGGAGATTTTCGGATGAGGATTGGCTGAAGAGGCCAGAGAGACCGGATCGCGATGGGCGGTTGCGGAGGTCTTGCATTTCCGTGATTCCGTCGCCATATTCATCGGTGTCACCTATTACTGGTATGGATGAACTGCTTAGTCCTCGTCCTGCGCGTGTGTACGCTCGCTGTGGGCCGTCTATTGAATCGGGTTCTGGTATGGAGCTGATGCTGAGGACGTTGCGACTGCCGCGACTGTGACGACTTGGTGTGCTGGGAACGACGCTGCCCCTCCTGCCGTTGTCGTCGGACCAAGTTCGAGAGCCTCGATCGGTGCCGGACTCCGACGCCGAGAGCACAGTGGACAGCTGTGAACTCCATTGATGCGGAGTCTCGTTCATGTGGAACCGGGTCTGATTTGCAATATCTGCCCATGAACTCACAGGTCTGGGGGGTGGGTTGGTGGTTAAATTTACGATGGATCCGGATGTTACGATTGCTCTTTGGGCGTCGGGTTGAGTGTAGATCGTTGATAGAGATAAGAGTGAATTAGCTCGACTTCTTAGGGAGTGGTTCGATTTCGACTTTAAAGTTTCTCGCGACCTTGATTTGTAGTATCCGAAATTGTCGTTTGATCTGCTTTTTCTTGTTCTCAGGGGTTGAATGCGAAGAGAGTCTTGAGAGTATTTGTTGCGAGGTCTAGTGACGCTGTCGAGTGATGCAGATCGAGATAGATCGTCGTAAACAATATAATTTTCGTCGCTGTCTCGCTCTAGAGATGATATTGTTCTACTTCGGGGTCGAAGTGGTCTGTGAATGACAGATGCTGGAGTACCTTCTCTCGTTTCTTGGATAATGTGGTAATTTGATTCACTAGAAGAAGATGATACGAAAATAGAATCAGCGTTTGACGTAGTCCTGGAATGGTGAATTTCGAAATTAGAATTGCCTCCGGTAGTACTGGTTGATAACTGTGGCCTATGCCCTGGAATATGCTCTGGCCTTCGAATTATTGACACTGGAGTATCTGGTTCGTGAATTTGGTAGTTGGAATATTCGGAAGTGCCTGCCGAGGAGTACGGTCGATGCTGTGGTCTATAGATGACTGATGATTCTTCAAGCAGAACAGAATTCTCAAGCGCGTTATCTTCAAGGTCGGAATCCAAAAGCGCAGACTGCTGCTCGTGTATTTGATAATTCGAACGTTCAGACGTACTTGCAGCAGATGACCCCTGGTGATGGTGAATAACCGTCGATGGTGTAGATTGCCTTAGTGACTCGTAGTTCGATTGTTCGGCGGTACTCGCAGAATCGCCTCGTGCGTGCTTGCGTATAACTGTGGAATTATTTGATGACGACTTTTCAAGAACCTCAAAGTTAGGGTTAGGTTCGGCCCAAGACGATGAAGCGATAGGAGATTCACACTCCGATTCAGGCCCCTCTGGAATGGGTGAATATACTCTCCAGTTAGTGGCCTCGGATGCGCTTGATAGTGTTGATTGGAATGACGGTTTAGTGTGAAGTTCGTGCGTGCGGGGCGTTGTGAAGTCACCGTCTGATGTTTCCGGCAATGGCGGAAGTGGATTGTCCAATCCAATGGCCTTTCCCTCCAAATTAAAGTCTTGAGGAACTTTACGTAGACCACCTACAAGTTGATAATCCTGTGAGGCAATGCTGATATGATCCGCAGATATAGATCTATCCTCCTCTGGGGATGAGGTACTTGGCGCGGCTGTGTATGTGGATTCGGTATTTGTGCATGAGGTAAATGAATGATCGATATTTGGGATGGAAGAAGATGATGTCTTAGTGGACAGCGAAGTGCTGTCATCAATAGGCTGGGGTACATCATACGGTAGAAGAGAGAAAGTCTTTCCATCTCCATTGACCACCAGACGCTTAGCACTTTTTGACCGGGGTCGGACTTTTGAAGTATGGGATCCTGTCGCAGATTCGATAATTTGCGATGGGCTATGCGATGATGGTGCGGTCGTGCTACTATAAGTGGCGGACGGTGGGTGCGCATTAGGTTCATTCTGAAACTCGCCTGAATCGGAACCCTGCTTCCCATAATAGTATTGGCCTTTATCACTAGCAGGACCAGGAGAGAGAATATGAGCTGGAGATGTGGGAAGAGCAGTTCGTGAATAAATCCCATCATTAATATCATCTTCCTGGTATTCATCCGTACTCCCTAAAAGTTGCAGTGGCTCTGGTGGAACTAATCTGACAGCTGCTGTGCGATTCGTCTCTGAGTCTGATCTTTTTTGATATTAATCGCAATGTTAATTAAGCTGAGGCACACCATTGAGAATAGGGGAGTGAGAAGTGATTGAAAATACGCGTACCTTGCGTGCAAAGGTCTTCTTGGAGGAGAGTTTGACATGCCGTTCCCTTCTTTTATTTAGAGATACTTTTTTTTTCTATTTTGAATGCATATTGCGACTCAATGCGCCGAGGTAAATTCGCGATTGAGTGACAATCCTCTTTTTTTTTATGCCTTTCTTTTTCTGAGATGTTTAGGATGCTTCTGCTCAATCGCAATGCTCTTTTTGCCCGAATAATGCGACGAAATGATAAGATGTGAGTTCATCCGTTTTCTGTAGCTGTTCCCTTTATATATTATATAGAATGGCTGGTTTTCTTTTTTTTCGTCTTTCCCTCTGAGCTGGGATGCCGTGTATTGAAGTTTTGTATGGTGAAAATGGGGGATAATAATATTAATAATAAGTTTTGCCTGTATAGATAGATAGGTAGAAGGTACCAGTATAAATGTAAGATCGTAAAGAGGAAATAGAAAAATGGGAAAAGTATTAATGTATGTATGATGTGTCTAATGTGTATATATTTGGTAAAGGAGTGAAAAGAGTGAGGACTCAATTGGTTTGATTCAATGATCTAAAAAGAGAGGGTGTGTGTGAGGATAGCAGGAAGGAGAAAATCAAGAGCAAGAGAAGAAGATCAAGAGGGGAGAATGAGAGGATATCAATGATTCTGTACAATTACCAGTAATGTACAATTAATTGTACAAGTCATTGATACGACAATAATACTTTAAAACATAATCTCCTTGGTGCTCATAATTATGATGGTATATGGTACAAAAGATGTATATTCCCCCTACATTTAGAGTGGCTAGGTACATAGTACATAATTTCCATTTTAAAATGCGCAAAATCCTAATAACCTACCTACCTAGTAGGTATAAAAAAGTTTTCACCGCTGGATATCAAAGCATTTTCAAGGTTGGTCTGATATTCCTTGGCCAGGCCATCTATAAGCCCCTCTCAAAACTTTAGCTTACCATGGTATTAAAACTTTTATGATCTTCCTATATTTCCTATCCCAGGTTCACCAGGTTTAAATTCATCTGATCATAACGAACGTGGCATTCATATAATTTCAACTATTCAAGCCGAATATACCGAAGGAAGGAGAAGGTTGTGTAAATTCCCTAAGATCAGATCAGATTGTTCCAATCAATTGTAACTTATGTATAGTTTAGGGGGGGTAAAAATGATTCCAGAATTAGATACATCTCATGCATGTTGTTGGCGTGGGATAATGCACCACCATCATATGCAGCACCAGTACACCACAAAACGTTGCAGTAAGCCCTGTAAAGACTACTGTTGGTGCTAGAAATTGAATGACAGTTGATTCGATCAGGCTATTAATGCCCCAAATTTCATCAACTTTTGGTATGCATAAAAGATTTGACTGATCCATTACACTGCAGATTTTGTGTAAAACGATACTTATTGTAGTATAGATAGCGCGTTTAATAACTGGGGAAATTGACTTCACTGCACTTGACAGGGATTAAAAACAAGCTTCTTTGAAGCTATTTCCTCTATCCGCCCGCCCGCTCATTACTTCCTTCTTTGGCGTACATTTTGTTCAAGATCTTGCATAAAATATTCAACTCTTAAGAATCATTGGAGTGGGTAAATAAGGAGTTTACTTCAACCACTTGGGTACTACCGCAATGCAATGACCTCTTCCACGTCCCTCTTTTCACCAATAGTTCTTAGACTTTTTGTTTCTCATGAACCCTTTCATGATTCTTATTATGCTGTTTATGCAGATGCAGATGCAGATATCCATATAAAAGACAAAATAATACAAACAAGCAACTCGCAACCAACATGCTCATGCACTTAAGTATTAGATCTTGGACCCCACTGTACCCATGCTATGATGCCCATATTTGGATTAGCCAATTGATACCCATATTTAAAGGAAAACTTCTCCATCTCGAACAGGGGATGTAAGAAACTTTGTTCTCGATGGTGAAGTGGAGCTTCGAATTCGAAAGACTCAACAGTTCTTTCTTCTCGACTTCAGGAATGCCTAAGCACCGGCAACATTTTGAAGCTTTGACTGTTTACTTCTCAAATCCGATTAACGGATGAACCGAAACAAATGTAAACAAAAAGTGACCTTCGAATTTCCTTCGAATTTCCTTCTGTGTAACTATGAGACTGGATTTCAATTGAGTATTGAGTTCCATCGGAAGGCTTAATGCAGGTCTAGTAGAAACTCGGAATCTTTTGGTACGTGTTATCAATGTGTTAAGTGAACGCGGTTTGAAACGTGATTTGACAAAAAAACTAAGTGGTACAGGTCAGTACTGCTACTGTCGTATGTATTTCACAGAAATATCTAATACATACCAATACGGAGGGGTCATACTTGTTGGAATACTTTTGACTCCGAGTATATGCTGGGATACATTATTACCGACTTCCTGGCACTTTCCGATGAATCAATTAATATATGTAGATCTATATACGCCGTGCTTGGAATGCCCGGTTTGCTTGATATTATCAATTGATATTGAAGCTCGAGAGATAAGTTCCTTGACCTTGCAAGATTCGGGGAACGGAAGGCATTCTAGATGTGGATTTTGGTACATAAGAGCGAGCGGCATCAACCGATTAATTGATAAAAAGTAAAGTAATATTTCAAAACCCAATCTCAGTAGCACAATGAAGATATAAAATCTCTCTCTATCTTTCATTCTTTGCTATGAACAACAAGAACAATGTAGGCTTTTAAATCAAGAGAAACGAATTGAACAATGTGAACGTCTCCTTTGCTTAATTTTCTTAAATTTCCTTGTTTGCCTGCCCTCTTTCGACTCCCGAATTAAAGGTTAAAGTTTTGCATTCTTACTATCCCTGTCTGTAATCCCATCCCATAAATTCCCATAGCAAGAACTCTCCACATTTAGACTTCGTCACCGCCGTACCACACCACTTTCCGAAGTCAGCTCTACATAATCAATTATCAAGGCATATTCTTGATTGCTTCATCTAACAACCATTTCTTCTAAATGTCATCTTTCTAGGGACGGACCTTCTTTGATTAATCCGTGCATTTGGTGATCCGCTATCATATCAGAGCGGGCTTGAAGACTTTTTCAATCTACAGGAAGGTTGGCAGACATGGCTCCGGTGGGAATCTATTCTCGTCTGAAGGCATATTATACTGGTGAAAAGGGTTAGTATTACCACTTTGACTTCTGCGAACCCCCAGGAACGGTCCATTAGCCTTGGTCATAAGCTCCGGGGATATTTGTTTCAGCCTGCTAACTAAGTTTCTGCAGAAAAGGAAGTGCCTGGTCTCGATACAAATACTGCGGTGTTTTTACTGGTATGATCTCTTAATAACCCCGAATCTAGATTGGCCTTTAGCTTACATATATCTACAAGGTTCTGTATACCTTCGTCTACGTAATCCCATTCTATCTATCATCTACCACACGGCCGTCTCCTCAACTCTCTCGCGATGCCCCATCCGTTATCCGTGGACGTATACGATCAGTTACTATATCGTGTATCGTTGTCTGTGTTAGCACCTTCGCCATCCTGTCCTTGGTGAAGAATGGGGACCCGATCACATCTATACATCTCATGGGACTATTTCCAATTGGCTTGGTTGAAACAATTAAATGCGTTAGCTTGACTGCAATACTTTTTGTTGGACCCCTCTTTGAGGCAGGTATTGCGGAAGGGCAGTGGCATGGCTGGGTTCGACTTGGCGGATTGGGGGCACTGAAAGGCTGGATTCCATACAGAAACCTGGTAGCCGTGAGTTAATATCCTACTTGATTGTGGGGGTTTTTGTTAATGATTACATGTAGGGCCCGGTAACAGAAGAAATACTCTTTCGATCGGCCTCAGTGCCTCTACTTCTCCTCGCGAAGACGTCCAACACGACGATCATATTCCTAACCCCAGTCATATTTGGCCTAGCTCATGTCCATCATTTCTACGAGTACCGAATTACACACCCTCATGGCCCCATGTTAGCGGCGATCCTCCGATCACTGCTCCAGTTCTCATACACCACGTTGTTCGGAGGCTACGCCACTTTCTTATATCTTCGTACAGGTAGTCTCCTAGCCGTCATACTCGTACATACTTTCTGCAACTGGATGGGATTCCCCAGGTTTTGGGGGCGACTTACTCTTCCTGATGGAGACACGATCATTGGTCCTGATGTGGGAGCGAGCAAGAGGAGCGAGGATGTAAAATCGCTGGCTGGCAATGGAGAATTAGGAATCTCATGGAGCATCGTTTACTATACACTACTCTTTGTCGGCGCGTATTTTTGGTGGAAATATTTGTGGATTCTCTCTGCAAGCGAATTTTCACTTGTTAAATTTGAGTAGTAGATGATCTCAATCTAATATTAATCTAATTGCCATAATGATAACGGTAAAGATGATATTAAGGATGTGCTCACATCATATTTCGGATCATACAAGATTTACTTCTTGTTGTCAGGCATTCCCCAGCACCCTTTCCATAGGATGTAGGTCGTCATAGCATAATCGTAATGCAACAAGCGAAATTGCCCCTGTTATCCCATCCTGCATGCCCTTGACTGCAGGCTGAAAGTTTTCTCCCTTCTAGACCGCTCTAATTTGCAACTCGATGAAAGCATTCAGGTGGAAACATTCATAGAATACGAAATAGCTACTATAGCCACCTCAAGAAACCAAGGGGTATCTTCCGACCTCACGACAAATGCCTTACAGACATCGCATACTCAACAAGTTTAATCCCAATCATCATCATCATCATCCTCCTCCTCAACCACATCCCTCTTAGTGGCCCTCTCCACAGCATACAAATCACTAGTAGTCTTCCTCTTCACGACGCCGGAAGCCAAAAGCCTCGCCTCTAAATCCTTCGTCGTAAACGTATCAGGCGTATATCCCAATCCCTCAAACCCGACGATGCGATCGGCTACCACGCCGTCGATGAATGCTAATACGCAAGGGAGGACTTGCACTTTTAGTTTGGTCACGAGGAAGGGCGCGTTCTCGACGTCGATTTTCAGGAAGCGCGTGTCTAGGTGGGCGGGTGCTAGTGCCTAGGCGGTTTCCTTCAGTTTTGCACGTGTGTACAGTATTTTGAATGGGAATTTGGGATGCAGGGGGAGTTTGGATTGGAGTGGATGGTGTTGAGATCAGATGAATGAAGTGTGATGAAATAAAATGACTTACGGATAAATGACTATCCATAACACCACATCGAGCAAAATCATCTTTGAAGAAATGAACCACGGTATATTTAACCTCGGTAGTGAGATCCATAAGTGCTTTTTCCTCTTTGATCTCAGTGAAACTACCGAATCCTTGCGTCTTTTGCGTTTTGGCTCGCGTGAATTCACTGTGTAGTTGTTGGATTCGCTGCTCGCGGAAGGCGTCCATGGCGGGGGAGTCTTCGAGCGAGGCGATGAGCTAGTGTGTGTGGATTGTGTGTTAGATTTTGTTGGTTTCTTTGATATGTATGTATGATTCTGATGTTTATACATAACTTCGTAATAAGGAGTTGGGATGAAGAGGAGAGTATGCTTGGCTTTTTTTTTTTGAGATTTGGGGATTCAAGGATAGGATATGAAGAAGACACATGATGAATAAATAGGAGATAAATGACTTACAGCATCTTCATCTTCGGAATCACCTTGGTCGAGAACTCTCGCCACGTGAGGATCGATTGTATTGGACATGGTTTTTTTTTTTGGGGATATGGCCAATTTAGGCAATTGTGATGTTGAGATTTATAAACGTATCTTGCTAATGCATGTAGATTGCCAAGAACGGTTCCCGTTTGGTGGTGGCGAGTACAGTCAACTACTGTACTTTGACAAGATCTAGGGAAAGGATAGCCGTTGATTAGGGAGAACTACAAAAACGTTACTTTGGAGAGTCTTGAGGTGGCTTTTTGAGGTTCCTGAAGGGACCGTATTTTTGTACCTAGCTTAGATACGAGATGCTTGTTTTGTGGATAAGAACTTCTAAAGTTTATCCAGAGTCTTTTTTAACCTGCTACTATCATATAACCACAAGAGATATATCAATCAGCGCGAGAGGAAATTGTAAAATCCTTAAAGAGGTATTTTTGTATGCTACTCTCAGAAATGCTATTTTTAGCATATATGGATTCTTACAGCTTTATGAGGAGCGAAGTGCGCTGTCCTAACAATTTATCTGTAGCATAAGATAATCTTCCAGAAAATTTGTATGGCCCTTGCTACTGCGCCTACTTTAAGTAAGCTCAATAAAAAGGAACATTTGAATTGGTGGATTACTAGCCTTGAGGACAGAAACCGCGAATAATTTTTTCTAAAGTTTACTTTGGGTTCGTGTAAGATTACTTTAAATTCATAGTTTGTGCAATCACTCTTTCTTAATAGCACATAAGAAAAAAAAAAGAGAGATTCAATCATAAATTCTATCAATTTGAGAAGAATTTGTGTTCTCGAGGAGGATATCTATTCTCTTTCACTTCGTCAACCGTTTGCTCCATTTCTGCGAATTGACAAGTATATTTGTCGATCGTCTATCTATCCTTACGGAACTTCCCCTGCACATACACCTAGACCGTCCGTTCTCCCTAAAACTTCTTGCGCATCTTCTACCGTTGACCGTTTTACCACCAAATTTCGATAACGAAAGCCATCTACTCGTGTGCGAACAACGGCAAATATGGACGATAAGAAGAATGAAGATGTTGAGTTGCGCAACTTCAGCGGGCGCTCGTCGCCATCTCAACGCGATCCATTTTTGGGCAAACCAGGGGCACCCCCCAAAGCAGGTCCAATTGGGGGAATCTCCAGCGTCACGAACAGTCCCCCTATATCCATTCTGGCATACTGTTTGGCTTCGATTTCTATGACCGTTACCAACAAATACTGTGTTTCGGGCTCAAATTGGAATTTGAACTTCTTCTATCTTGCCATTCAGGTATGTGTCCGATGAAATGCCAAAGCCTCAAGATCTTTACTGATACTTCATAGTCTGTAGTATGTATTATCGCAATCATGCTCTGCAAGCAAGCCGGATTGATCACAAACCTGGCAGCATTTGACCCTAAAAAGGCCAAAACTTGTAAGTATTCAAAATAGCACAAGCACCGCTGCAGGACGCTGACCAAGATTGCAGGGTTTCCAATTTCACTTCTTTTGGTTGGCATGATCTACACGAGTACGAAGGCTCTTCAATTTCTTTCCGTCCCTGTTTACACGATCTTCAAGAATTTGACTATCATCGTCATCGCATATGGAGAGGTTCTATGGTTCGGAGGAAGCGTTAGCCCTGCTGCACTCTTCTCATTTGGACTTATGGTTCTCAGTTCCGTGGTTGCTGCTTGGGCCGATATTCAAAATGCTTTGTATGGAAGTACTACGGGTCAATCCGCAGAAGCAGCGGCTGCTCTGTCGACTTTGAATGCTGGATATGCATGGATGGGAATGAACGTTTTCTGCACCGCAGCCTACGTTCTTTCTATGCGTAAAGTTATCAAGAAGATGAACTTCACTGATTGGGATAGTAAGTTTCTCTTCATCGCCGTCTGGATTTCGAACAAATACTAATGATACTGTAGCCATGTTCTACAACAACCTTCTCACAATCCCCGTCCTCTTCCTCTGCTCGCTTCTCTTCGAGAACTGGTCTTCCGAAAATCTCACCAAGAACTTCCCCCTCGACACCCGCAACAGTCTTATTCTTGGCATGATTTACTCCGGCTTGGCTACAATTTTCATCTCATACTGCTCCGCCTGGTGTATCCGTGTTACGTCCTCCACGACCTACTCCATGGTTGGTGCATTGAATAAGCTGCCAATTGCCGTTAGTGGTCTCGTCTTCTTCGATGCCCCAGTTACATTTGGAAGTGTGTCGGCTATCTTCATCGGATTCGTCAGTGGTATCGTTTATGCCTGGGCCAAGGTTAGACAAACACAAAGGAACAAGATGACCCTCCCCACAACTCAACCAGTAATGAGCTCTAGCTCTCAAAGTTCTCGCGATGCTGCGAGCTCATAATCGAACTGCAAATATTTTCGATTGAGCTAGGCTAGTCAACGAAGTATCCCACCCACAGTGCCTCCTTGAGACTACTCTAATTATTTTCCTTGGGCATGATCTCAAGAGCATACGACGGCATTATCAGACGATTTGTTGCACATGTCTGCATAATGAAAAGGGGGCTCGATGAAGAATTTATATTTGTACTATACACTTTTTTGTTTCACGATTAGATGGAAAGATCAGACATTCTGATGCAACGTTTTCTCGCTATTCACCTCATGCATACAGTAGGGTTTGATCTCTCTAACACCAGGCGCATGGGAAGTTCATGAGCGCTGCGGATAATGGATATCTAGAATTGGTATTGTTTTGGAAGCAAAATTTATTTGCCTTATGAAAAGTTGCGCGCCGGTTGCATTGGGTCTAGCTCGTTGCATTTTCTCACCGGATCTCACGCAACGGCAACTTAAAATATGCAATGATATACATGTCCCAATTATAGAAATAAAATCTATTTACTCACATTGAAAGTGAAAAATCTGATATGAATTTCAAGAAGCAAAACCAAAATATCATCGTGTGGTAACACAGGTGCTGTACACTGTAAGTTATGACGTCGCTTCTGTGAACTGTGACAACACTGCAAAAATAAAATCCACCAAACGAACCGCATGTCGAATGTTAAAACACCTTCAAAAACTACGCAAATTCAAGCACATTTGCCTTCTACTGCAAAACTATGTTGGCTAAAATTTCATGAAACATCCTCTTTCTTTTTCTTGACCTTATGAGGTGAAATGTCCATTCCTGAACCTACGCCAAACAAGGCTGAATCGTCGTATGTGCCCCTCTGTCCATAACCCCGCGGAGACAAATCTCGAATGCACAATTCCTAATGCTCATCATACAGACTGTCTTTTACCCAGGGCCTTTTGCTTGGTCAACTCTCGATTGTTATCTTGATCGGCGCATTCATCAAATTCTTCATATTCGGCGAAGCACCTTCAGCAGATGTCACAGCAGCAGTACGAGCCACCGAACGACGATCGCGAACATTAGCACACAAGAGATCTCTCTTAAGCCTACGAAGCTCGACCCCGCGACACGTGTCTCGATCTTTAAACCGAAAACGATCGAGCGTCCTACGAAATCCTGCGCCCTTGACAACTACGGCTATACTGAATAAAACATACTACAATGTGGATAGCCACCAACCGGAAAGTTTGGACTGGTTTAACGTCTTGATTGCGCAAACGATAGCACAGTTCAGAGCGGATGCTCAGCATGATGATGCGATTCTTACCTCTCTTACGAAAGCTATAAATGGTAGCTCGAGACCGGATTTCTTGGATGAGATTAAAGTCACGGAATTGAGTCTCGGCGAGGACTTTCCCATCTTTAGCAATTGTCGTGTCATACCGGTGGATGAGGATGGTCTTGCTTTGGGTACGGGGAGGGCCGGCGAAGGCTCTTCTGCTGCGAGGGAACATGGCAGGTTACAGGCACGCATGGATGTGGATTTGAGTGATTTTATCACTTTGGCTGTGGAAACCAAACTCTTACTGAACTATCCTAAACCTCTGGTAGCAGTATTACCTGTGGCGCTGGCGGTTTCGGTAGTACGATTCAGTGGCACGCTATCCATCTCATTTGTACCAGGGAGCCCGCTAAACTCAAGTCCCACGACACTCGCTTTTTGTTTTCTAGATGATTACAGATTGGATTTATCGATACGCAGCTTGGTGGGCAGTCGATCGCGATTACAGGATGTGCCGAAGATAGCGCAGCTTATAGAGGCGCGTCTTCATACGTGGTTTGATGAACGTTGTGTGGAACCACGGTTCCAACAGATTGAACTTCCTAGTTTGTGGCCAAGAAAGAGAAATACGAGAGGGGGTGAAGAGACGGGTTCCGAACCGGTTAGTATTGGTATGGCGATGGGTAGAGAAATGGAGAAAGATCTAAGGGAGGAAGCGAGGAGGGAAGTCGAGGCGGAAACTTCGGCTAGGAGTAGGAGTAGAGCGGAGTTGGATGCGCATGAAGAGACGTTGCGTTGGAGACAGAGAACTAGAGGTGAGGAATATGCTATGCCGGGAAGTATGCCTGGTTTGAGTATGACTTAGGATTGAATGGATCTGCTTGGTTGGTTGGTTGAAATTATTGTCTACTTATTTCCTTAAGGTTATAAGAGACTATTAACTAGACTAGGTAGAGATAATGATCAAAATCGAATATCCAAACACATTCTCTTCTCCTCTCCTACATTCGTAACATTTGAGAAATTGCATACGTATGTTTGCATGTAGATATGCATATATATAAGCTGGCTATGCTATACTATACTATGCTGTGCAATTCACTTTTTGTACAAGTTAAAATATAATACAATACAGTAATCACTAATACCGACTTGGGCTTGGATCGCAGGTTGAGGTTGATAAAGATTAACGAATGTTATGCTTTCTATCTATAGAGAGCTTATTTAAGTTACTAGACCTGCAGCGAAATGTATACTATGTTTGGAATGCGTGATGTTATGGTGGTGTGGTATGGTGTTGTCTTTTTTAGGGAGGGTGTGTTTATTTAAGCTTATTATTAATTAGATTGTGATGTTGAGATTTATAA
>JWJA01004666.1:0-30696 GCA_000812885.1 Lanzia echinophila
TTGCTCTCCTTCTTCCAAAGCTTGGAAGTCCACCCCAAGAGTCTTGAATGCCTCGAGTATGTAGGCAAGAACTAGCTGGTCTTGCTCGATTGCTATCTTTTCCCAGTAATCCTGGAACCCCCTGTTCTTCGCTGCATTATCAAATTGGGCATTTGATAGTCGTAGTCCTAGAACGGGATCGGTTTTTGGATTGTTCCTCCCATTTGCTGTTGGTGAAGCCAGTGGCGTTGAATGAATTTGAGCGATGGGATTACTTATGGTAGGTTTTGATTCGGTTGAAGCCGCAAGTCTCCCAAACCCTTCTCGTTTCACAGCGTTGCTCGTAGCTCCTAGGGCAAAGAAAACCTCCTCAACTCTAGATTGCGTAGATATATCGCTGGCTGCTGTACTCGTCGACGATGCGTTTGGAAAGGACGACATTATTTCGGTCAGCGCAAGAGAGTCTACTCCAAGTTCCTCCAGCGTCATCTGACCTTGGATGGACGAGCCAGGAGTCCCAGTAATCTCTTCGAGCAGCCCCTTGATTTTGTCTTCCAAAATGTTTGTTTCCTGGTGAGCTACGTGACTCGTGTTCAAAGGGGGCACTTCTGATTGACGGAGAATATCTGTCGAATCCAAGGGCTGTTTGTCGATGGAATGTCCAAACAATAAAATTTCCAACTCACCGAAAGTCATGGACAAGAGTGCCTGGCTATCAACACTAGTCTCATAGGAAGACTCGAGTTCGGTGACCAGTTCAGTTGCTGCTAAAGAGTCGAGTCCTAGATCCGCAATTATCGCATCGCTACGAATGGCTGAGGCAGCTATACCCGTGTACGTCTCAAATGTATATCGGAGGTTATTGTCATGGGATAACTTTGGGACCCCCAGCTCATCTTCAGCCAGTGGAGTATTACTGGCATTTGTGGTGAGCTCCGGTGTGTTGATAGGGGAATGTGACCCTGAGCCGGATGAAGTGCTGTAATCGACTGGGGCTTTCTGGGCTTGGCTTTTGACGGGACTGTGATTGACAGAATCAAGTAATCTCTCAAGTCGAGTCACATCAAGCTTAGCGAATTGGCATCCGGTGAAGACTACTTCAAGACATCCGGCGTCTGAAAACGCGAATACGTCCCCGATTGCTTGAGACGGGCTAGTCAGAGTATAGGACGCGTAGACTTTCCAGGACTTGGAGACCAACATGCTACAGTTTTTCGAAACCATTGAGCTTTCAATGCCGGTACAGACCATGACTTCATTTTCGCCCACTATACTGCTCGTGTTCATTAACAAACCAGCGACTTGAATGAAGTTATCCATTGATACAGCGTCGACCATTCCGGCGACCGTGGTTTCATTTAGACCTGGCTGATGATCTGGGATCGTAATCTTGGCTACGGCCTCAGTGCCGCTCATGGTAATGTGAGTGATACCCCTCATGAAATTTTCATATACGACGACCCGAGAGAAGAGGCCATACGCGCGTTTTGATAGCATTTTCTCAACTTCCTCGTTTGATAGCAAGTCTTGCATCCGGTTACCAAGGAGCCTTGCAATGGTTTCCAATCGTGACTCCAGACACTTTATCACTAGCCCCTTTGCGTGAAGGATAGTTTTTCCAAGACTGGGACCTTGTCGACTGATGAGACTAAATTCCCAACGGTTGTGGGCATCCAACCCCTCAAGAACCACCTCAACATTTTCTGTTGCGACCCCGAGAGGAGCTTGAATATTGAGATTTTCGAATTCCAAATGCGACTTTTGTAAGTCTCCATCCAATATATCAATGGCCATTGCAGCGCATTCCAAATAGACCGAGGCGGGACATAGCGATCGAGATCTTACGGCATGGCCAGAAACAATGCCTCTGAAACGTTCGCCAGCCACATTAACCTCAAAAAGCTTGGATTTCCCTGAGCTTCCAGAATCGGGATGAAGAGTGACCAGTTTATGCGTCGGGTGGGGAGATAGGGGTACCGTGCTATTTGCGGGCGGATTGTTTAGCTGGAGTTGCAACTCGGCAGCTCGGTCAATGTTCGCAACCCATGCTTTTGTTGCGTCAAATTGATAAGGGGGTAGCCACACCTGGCTGGGGGGATCAAGCAATGACCAGTTGGTCACATCCAATGAAGACTGCCATAACTTGCACACCATGCGTGAGATGAGATCTGTCGGCTCCTTCTCGTCTTTTGTTGTCATGGGACAAAATATGTGGTTGCCTGAACTCGAGGTAGCTCTCATTGTCATCGAGATAATTGGAGTGTTTATGCCAGCTTCGAGCCAAATACAATCACCCAATTCGCTTTCAATGCGCCGAATAGTATCCGAATAGAAAACCGGATCTCGCGCATGATCCGACGGGCTATAGACACGCGTTTCTTCAGAAGAATGCTGACGACACAGATGAACAGGGATGACTGGCTCTTGCCAACCGAGTGAAGAGCTTATCACATTTAATTCATCCAGAATTGGATCGACTAGATGGGAGTGAAAGCCATGGCTTGTCGCCACCCGAAGATACTTGAATGATGGGAAGCCTGAGGCCAGCTGAGTTTCCAGATCCGCAATGGCATTGCAGTCGCCCGAGACCACCTGGCTAGTTTCTGAATTATAACAAGCTATCCCGAGCCGACTTTCGGGGTTGGAATGAACTGTGCTAGCAATAACCTTCTTGACATCAGAAGAACTTGCAAATACAGCGAGCATCGCGCCCTTCTCTGGACCCCATTTTCTCTTCATCAGGTCCGCCCGAGCAGCGACAAGCTTCAGTAAATCACGTACCGAGAGCGTGCCGCTGACAGCTAGGGCGGTTAGTTCACCTAAGCTATGTCCGATAAGCGTACGGACCTTCAGTCCCGCCTTAATCCAGGTGAGCGCGCTGGCGTATTGAATGGCTACAAAACCAGTTTGCAAGACAACAATATCTGTGATGGCGTCATTTTGAAATATTGCCGGCAAGATTCGCGGGTAGCCTAGCTCGTGCAAGATATCATCGCACAGGTTGAGATATTTTCGGAACACGGTGAAATTTTGGTAAAAACCCTTGTCCAGACCAATGATCTGTGTGCTCTGACCACCAAATACGAGAACCACCGGTTTTGGGGTGGATCTTTCATACACTCGACGATCATCTGGAAGAAGTTTCATGAGCTCCGAGATACTACTTACCTCAAATGTCATAAAATACTTGTGATGTCGGCGCTTCTCGCTTAATGTGTAAGCCAGCTCTTCAATCTTGGGCTGGAGGGTCGACTTTTGGAGATATGACAGCAAGTATCTTGCAAAACATGCTAGGCTTGATGTTGACGCGGCGCTGATAATGATCGATTGGCCTAGATTCAATTTGCATACGAAACCATTCTGCGCTGGCTTTGGTGCTTCGCAGCACAAAATCGCAGCATTTGAGCCTGCGGCTCCATAAGAATTCACCATGGCTGCTTTAACAGGAACATCCCATGCGCTTATTTTATTGGCAATCGCCATTCGTTCAGGTGTTATGGATGGTATTTTAGGGTTCCAGGTTTTGTGATTTGCTTGTGGCGGTATTGCCTTGTGCTCAAGCATTGAGATGGTTTTTAGTAAACCTGCGACACCAGCTGCAGTCTCGCAATGCCCGATGTTTCCCTTAATGGAACCAATGTACAGTTCATCTTTTCTTGTAGAGCTTCCGAAAACTGATCGAACACTTTTGATCTCCAGGGGATCACCTGCCTGAGTACCAGTACCATGAGTTTCTATGTAGGTAACCTGCTCAGGAGTCATGCTAATGATCATTGGCGAGTCAGCAATTTCCTATCATGGGTTATATTGGGAGGAACACAAGACAAAATAGCGCGGTTAAGAAAGTAGGAGGATACATGAGATGGGACTGTGGAACGGCAAATAAGAATGGGTAGTATCAAAGGAAAGAACCGATCTTCTTACGCTGCTTGCCTGAGTACCTTCTCATATAATTTGGTTTGCGCGTCAGAGTCCGGTAAAGTTAAGCCGCAAGAGAGCCCGCCTTGGTTTGTCGCAGCACCGGGTATAACAGCCATGATGTTGTCACCATCCAATTGTGCTTGCTTTAGAGATTTTAGGACTACGAGCCCAGCCCCTTCAGCTCGGCAATAACCATCTGCACTCTGGTCAAATGGTTTGCACTGTCCAGTGGGACTTAAAAATCCCGCCCGTGCCAAATCCAAGAAATTGTTGGCCCCAGTAATGATATTGACACCTCCCGTAAGAGCGACGGAGCATTCGCCACTTTGTATAGCCTTACAAGCGCGGTTAATAGCAACTAGCGACGAGGAGCAAGCCGTATCGATTACTTCTGCTGGTCCGGTCCATCCGAAGTAATAACTTAATCTCCCACACAAAAATGCTCTGATTGTTCCAGTTGACGTATATGCCGTGGGCTGATGTGCATTTGTGTTATCAAGGTATTCTACGAAACTTCCTCCAATAAAGCACCCAATGTTATCACCATGTTCTCGAACATGGGAATGTGTGTATCCGCTAGACTCCATGGCCTCGTAGGACAATTCCAGTAATATACGTTGTTGTGGGTCCATGTTAAGCATTTCCCGTTGATTAATACCGAAGAACGCGTTGTCAAATCTGTCGGGGTTCTCAATAAAATTTGCATAGAATGTGCGATCTTTCGTGAACGCCCCACTTTGAGAAGCTCGGAAGCCGCCGTACAAATCGAATCTATCGTTCTTTACTTCCTCGTGTCTATCCTCACCTCTGGATAATAAGTCCCAAAGCTCATCCAGGTTGTTGGCGCCAGGAAGGCGACATGAAGCACCGATCACTGCGATTGCGTCCTCTGGATAGTTGATATCGCTAGAGGCGTCACCAAGTATCTGTGTAGGAGACTGACTGCAGTCCTGTTTGCTCCAATCTTGTTTGTTCAATTGAATGCCTATTCTGTTGAAGGGCAAGAGCGGCACGCAGTCTCCGATTCCAAAAGATATAAGGTTGTGAGCATTTCTTCCGGTCTGTTTGAGTTCTGCAGCAAGGTTTGAAACCAATTGAAACCATTCGCATCGAGAGGCAAGTACAGTTGTTACAATTTCTTCTGTTAAGGAACCTGTGGTTAAGGGATAGCCGGTCCTATTTGATCTCACAGGGAGCTGTAGAGATCCCGATGCTTCAATATCAAGTGATATTGTCCTTGAACACAATGCAGCTAGGGTAACTGCCAATTCAAGATTCTCTGGGTTGTGAACTTTGCCTCTGATGTCCATTGTTTGCACCTGCAAGCCCTCCCGGGTCGCGTATGCGGACAAGTTACCCAATTGTTTGCAAGTGCCGACTATACTAACTGATCTGGGATCTGTAATGGCCGATATATAGGTCTGCAGCAATCGTCAATCTGGGAAACGTTTCCACCGAATGAATAAGCAAACTCACTCCTGGGAACATCTTGACAATCTCCTCGGCTTGGCCCTCGTTCTTCAATCGAATTACAATTGTTGATGCGCCTGGAATATTGGAGTCATCGCCAAGCTCTGCATAAACCCCAATCGCATAAGCCAGCCGCATTGCGGTGGAAACCGATTGTATAAGATGCTCTTCATCTTCGGCACTGGCGACTGCCACTGCCGCTAGTAATCCTCCACAATATCCCTGAATCCCCCCCGAGTCGCGAACCTGAGCAATAAAATCTGTATGATGCATGCCCCGACTCTCAAGATATTGAAAGTACTGAGTAATTTGAATGATAAGTAACCGAGGAAGAGCCACGATTGATGACGATGTGGAAGCGGCTGCTTCTGATGAGCCATTTACCAGCCATTGTATGAGCGTATTCGCGTATTGTGGTCCTTGTGAGAGCTGAGCTATCTCAGAGTTTGTTTCGGCGAGAACGGGCCACACCTCAAGGAGTGTGCTGATGTTTTCAGCAATAGCTTGAAGGACGTGATGATTTGCGATATAAGATTGTATTGAATCCAAGTACGATGTAGACGGAGCTTTACTCTGTGGACCAAACACTGCCAACGAAACATCCATGTTTGAAATGTGGCTTTTCCCAGTGTTCTTATTGAAGCACACTTGTATTGAAAATCAGAGCCTGCAAAAAAAGGCTAATAGGGGAACGCTGAATACACTGGATGATTGAGGTGGATGAGAAATATATGTGACAATTGCAGCTGCGCGAGAGCAACCTTAAATGTGACCTGCTCTCTGGGTATCGATGCTTTTGAGGGTGCATAGGGTGAACATCAACATCTCACCTGTATCGCTACAATATGAAATGACCCGAGAAAAAAGCACTTCGGGAGATCCTGTACTTTGGCCGATCACGTGAATTCGCAATTTCTTTCGGGCAAGAAAAGCTTCTCGCGGTGGGAACTTACACGACCATTGATCTCGGGGTATTGCTGTTATTGTCCCACCCACCCCCCACAAAATCTTACACACTCTCATCTAAACCAACTCGTTAGCAACATCCTACAAAAACGCCCGTTCAATACGAGTGTCAGATTCGATTTTGCACGACTCACGGATACCTTTCTATTCATCGCCGTCTTTAATCCTAATCAAGGAATGGTTTACCTAGTAAGCAGAAGTATCAGGTTTTCAAAACCCTATTTAACCAAAATTGGTGTGGTAATGGGGAATTCGGGGTATGTCATTGCCTTCCAAATCAACGCGCTTGCCTGCCAATTTCAATCGCATTAGATCCAACTCCGATTATGCGCTTGCAGGCTTGCGACGATCTGACTTTTGGATCCTGACGATACTACTATTCATAAGTGTGGGTCATGTCTCTAAAGAAAATGAAAATAAGCTGACTGCTGAAATTTTCAATAGTTGTCTCCGCACGGCTAACCTACCTGGCTTTCTTCCATCCTCTCTCACATTACCCAGGACCAAAGCTATGGGCTGTGTTCCGGATCCCATGGGCATGGTACGTAATCAAGGGAGATTATGGCATGTGCTGGACAAATCTCACGATCAGTATGAGCCGACGATCCGAATTGCACCCGATGAACTCGCCTTCACCTCACCGAATGTGTGGAAGGAGATCTTTACAACACGACTTCAATTACTCAAGGACCCTGCAAGCTTGACTCCCCACTGAACGGCGCTAATTCTCTCTTCACGGCCATAGGAGAGGACCACAGAAGTGTACGAGGTGCATTCATCAACGCCTTCTCCGATAAAGCATTGAGAAACCAATCTAACATCATCGAGGATTATTCAGGCAAATTCATTGCTAGAGTGGAGGTCGAGCTTGCTGATAATTCCTCCCAGATTCTCAACATTCAGCAAATATTCGGTTACGCCACTTTTGACATAATCTCCGACTTGACTTGGGGCGAATCTCCGAAAGCGCTAGAGACGAGTGGCACGCACGACTGGGATTATTGATTCTTCTTGCATACAAAGTTCAGTGCGGTCAGGAATTGCGTCAGTCGATTCTTCCCCCTAGACAAGATCCTCAATTATGCTTTTCTTCGAATTACATCCAAGCAACGCATTGCGAACACCAAGCTCACTCCGGATCGGATTGATCATCACCTGGCAGCAGGGCACACCCGCTCCGATTTTATGACTCCTATAATTGGAAAGATTACCATAGATGGTCGCAGAGAAATTACCAAGAATGAGGTCATGACTAATGGTCTCGCGGTTGTGATAGCAAACAGTCAACTTACCACGATTGCCATGACCCCAGCCACGTACCTCCTTCTGCAGCACCCACGATGTCTCAAACGCCTCGGTTCCGAAATCTAGATGGTAGCTTTGCAGATGTGTCCGAAATAAAATTTGCTTCAATGCTGTGCTATTCGAGAGTTTTATAATCGTTGCCGTTGCATGGTTGAAATGAAGCTTACGCACCATCAAGGGTCTTTCTAGCAGAAGCACGAATTATGCTTGCTAGACTCGTTTGGGCCTTCGACATGCAGCTTGCTGAGCCTGAGGCTGCAACTTGGCTGCATCAAAATGGATGGTTAGTTTACGAGCCAAAGCCTCTACGAGTTAATTTCCAAGCAAGATGAACGTTTATGTATATAGAAGCATACCATTCGATGTTGACTGTATGGTAAACATGTGAAGATAGCTAGGTTGACCTAAAAAGCAGAAGAAAAGGGGGAAAAACGCCGTAAAATCCTGGGAACAATTAAGGTTATGTCATCATGTGATTTTGGTGTTCCGGATTTCTCAAAACCCTTCAATGTTGCCACACCTTCTGTCAATGTGATTGCCCAACAATACGGTATGAATTCGGAAATTCCTAGTCCCTTGTTATCCTGCTGCTGTCAATCAGATATCAGCAGGGTTTCACGACAGACACTGGCTGTATCCCTTGATATCACGTCCGTTTTTAGCCTTTCTGAATACCTTGCCACAACTATCAACAATTCTTATCAGTGCAGGCATTGCTGTTACCAGTCTCTGCAATACAACCAAATGATCTTAGAATCCTCTGTCCGCCTATTGGACTTTTTTGATGCAATATGGTTGGGAATTCATGAAGGCAACGACGTGCACACTGAAGGACCAAGTAGGTGAACAACTTCTGTCTACAGAAATTCCTCGATATCTTACAAACCAATCGCTCAAATGATTTCATGCACAAAAGTTCTTATCCTCTGTCTATCGCAGCTCGTTACTAGAAATGCTAATAAAATAATTCCAGAAGTCACGGAATACCATAACTTCGCTACCATTGATAGATTTATTCTCGATGAGTCCGAAAAGAAGATTTTGTTGCAAGAGCTACTTCGCGTGTCAACTGTCTCGACAAATAATATTATGAAAGATCTTCACCATAGAATACTGCAAGCTACGACAAGCACGGAGCTGTCACCATCTGTTTCAGCTTTTGATGCATTGACGGAACCATCGCGTCGCTTATTAGAAAGGACGTATTCTGCACTTGCTAAATACACAGGTTTGGGAGTGTGATGATCTCAGGTGATGTAAGTATTATCTTTTTTGAGTTTTTGCTCCATGTAACAGCCTCACAGCTCTAACATAGCACCTTCTAGCTTCATTCTCTATCGGATTTTTCTTGTCCACTACACTTTCAAAAAGTCTTCTACTTTTCCTATTCCGAAGTGCCGTTTGCCATCAACTGCTCAAAGGTGTCCGTCAACAGTTCAATGGCATTACCCCAAGGATCCTGGCAATACACGACTAAATTCCCCTTCGGTAAATCCACTGCCTCCCCCAATTTCTTCCCACCAGCCTTCACAACCCCGTCACAGATCTTCTCTGGCTCTTCAACGGTTAAGGCCACATGGAAAAATCCACCTCTTGTGTAATTAAATTCTGATGGATTCGACTTCTGCTGCTTCGGCTCAATGAATTCAAAAATCTCCAGTCCAACCGAATGTCCTGTTCCTAACCATGCAATCTTGAATTCTTGAAGGCTATTGTCGTAGATCTTGAAGATAAAGGCTTCTGGCATCTGCTCTCGGGTCACATGTAGGCTAGGTGCCAATTCGTGAAAACCAAGTACCGATATGTACCATTTCACAGCTGCATCGCAATCGGGAACCGAAATTCCTACATGGTTGAAAACTGGACCTTTGCTTTCCTGTGCGCCTACTTGTGTGACCTATTAATGTCAGTAGGCTGATACGACTTTGAATTTCCTCCCGGGTTGGACTAACACCGGACATTGTAGCTCTATAACTGATAGCGTCTATCTAGGTGGAATCTTTGTCTACACGATATGGAGATTGGAGCAGATGTCTTCAAGAATCGAAAGAACAATCTAGGTTGGTGGAAGACAACTAACTCGAATAATTCACTATTGCGGTGAGAGAGATCTCGTGGTTCGTACATATGCCGGATTATTTGTATTGTTAAGCCATTTACCAATACTTAAATAGGAAGTCAGTCATGCAACAGACTCGGACAGTTCTCGTATGTTGCACACATCATTGAGATCAATATGAAAATACACAGACATGGTGTTATTCTCGCAAAGTTTCAAGGTTGTCATGACGTGCCAATTACTTGTTATATTTCTCCCATCTATAAACAAAGCTTCATAGTGTACTGTACCGTATAGCCATATGCCTCCTAAGAATGGACTTTTCTTCAACTATAGAGCGGGGGATCATCACGGTACATAGTGCGGTACAAACGTGTCGTACGTAGTACGACACATACTGTATACCGATACTACGTCTCAATTCCGTGCAATGCAATATCGCTCCCAGCCCTGATAGTATGCCCCTGTATTCAAAGAATATGGGCTCGGCCATTTGTTGAATTTCGTACGATGATCCCTGACACTCACCTCGGACAGTTCTTCCTAACCCTCCGAGATACTGCAACAACTCTCGGGCGAATTAGGTCATCCAATGCTCAATTGTCCGAAGGTTGATATCCCCCGGCGGATTCTGTCATGTTACTCCACTACACTCATACCAGAACACACAGTCCAATACAGTATATCGGTTTTCGGTTTCCGGCATTAAGTTGATGTGCATCCGGCTAGCTTATTTCAATTGGCGACTCGGTATGAATTGTCCCCGCATTATGGAGATCAGACTCATCCGTGGACCTTAGTTATTGACTTCAAAGGCATAGGCTATACTTACCTATGTGTTCTGATGGCATGGTCAACAATCCTGCGTAGTATTCATTATATTTACCACCAATAGATATGTTGGAATTTCATCCAAACAAAGACCTCGCGGTATCGCTTGGGTCCATCCTGTTGGTAACGGGAGTATGAAGAATGATCGCAATTCATATCGCCGATGGAGCTTTGAAAGAACGATTGCATGTACGAGGAACCGTTCGTTCGAAAGAGAAAGGCGAAGCGGGTGCGAAACTACTCAAATCGACGGAGTTTGATTACGTTATTGTGGAAGATATGGCTGCTGATAGGGCATTTGATGGGGCAATGAGGCGTGTTTCTGCAGTGATTCATCCTATTCTTTTTTTCATCTCTCTTCCTTGTTTTCACTACTATGCATAGCTAAAATCCAGCTTTATATAGAATCGTTGTGTAGGTTACTTAGATAAGAAAGTAAAATTTAGATGTGATAGAAAGTAAGTTTTTGAGATCAGGAAAACTATAAAAGATTAAAAAACTGTAATTAAAGATTTGTGCCTACAATTGTAGTAAAAGATTCATTCTCAGAAAGGTGAAAATGAGGCTCTTTCAAAGAACATCTGTTCTTCTTCGCTGCATCCTAGCCTGCTCCATGTCATCTGTCTCTCGAAATCTTCCTTCATCGATATTCTCTTTTTAGATCTTAAATAGTGCTGCCCCCAGTCTCTACAACTTTCTCGCCCGTGACTTCGGTTTTCTCCTGCTTCTTTGCCTTGATGTTTTTCCACTCGACGCCCAGAGACCCCACGATCGTCAAAGCCGCCATGACGGTAGCGACTAAGAAAGCACGACATATGGCATTGTTATACGCCAAAGTCACTCCTGGAAGGTACTGTTTATCGATCGTTGCTTGAATACTAGTAGCTCCAGTCTGCAGAACAACGCTTGGGGAGAGGCCAGGCACGTATTTCGTGAGGCCGTCGGCCAGCTTATTCACAAAAGCATTCTGGCCGATACAAACGAATACAGCTCCCCCCAAGGTCTGCATGAAGTACATTACCGATGTGCCAACTGGGACATCGCTAATGTCAAGCACAGACTGGACAACTATGAGAGGTTGTTGGATTCCCAAACCAATGCCAATACCCACCTATAATCCATAAAAGTCAATACCCACTTTGAAACACATGAAAACATTAACCATAACATACCATCGCTTGATATCCAATCCATGCCGCATGGCCGCTGTCTGGCTTCAATGTTGTCAGCAGGCCAGCTCCAATTGTCGAGAATATCGAAGCTGCCACCATGAAAGGCACATCTACCCCCAAGTTAACACAATTTTTCAGAAGCTAGGCATTGGGAGGCTTACAGTATCCAATCATTGTGACACCAATGCCTGATATAATCGACAGTATGACCAGCCCAAAAATCAACGGCAAGCTCCTGATTCCAGATTCAAGAGGCGATGCGCCTTTCACGGCTTGAAACCAAACGGGGAGATAATACATTAAGATAAGGAAGAAAGACCCATTCGTAAATGCAAACCAGGCCGCGGTGGCTATTGATCGCTTCGCGATGAGACGTGGTGGTACGGTCGCAGATTCTCCCTTCCAGAATTGTATCACCACCCAAATCATCAACAAAATGCCGAAAACAACAAAGAGGAGAATGATTCGCCATTCGGACCATGGGTATGCTGTTCCACCCCATTCCAGGGCAAGAAGAAGGCATACAATAGCAGGCATGAAGACTTGAGCTGTTAATTCATTTCGATCATTGAACTTTGTCTCGGATCCACTTACCAGCTGTGCCATAAAGATCTGTCTGCTTGGTCCGCTCTTTCCACCCTAATTTGGCCACCTCTGCGCGCTTGGGCGACTTGAAGAATATGACATTGAAGATGATGGCAATGGCGCCAATTGGAAGGTTTATGTAGAAGCACCACTTCTAATGGTCAGCAAGCAGTATCGAGCTCAGCATAATCTACGCGAAAAGTGGTACGTACCCTCCAAGAAACCTTGCTAGTAAAAGCACCCCCAATCAAAGGTCCAGCAACAGATGCGATACCGTACATGGCACCTATGAGACCAGTATACATTGGTCTCTTTACGAGGGGGACGGAATAGGTGATAACTAAAGTTCAGATCCAGAGGGTAAGTCTATGTGTATATATATCCGTATCCATTGAATGATTTCCAAAGACATGTTCGTGGTTTGAGCAAACTTACTTATCAAAGCACCGCTAGATATACCTGACGATCCTATACCTGCAATAGCCCTGCCAAGAATCAAAGTGGTTGAATTCGGAGCCACACCACAGATGAGAGAACCCAGCTCGAATATGGTAATGGCGGTTAGGAAGACCCATTTGATTGAAGCGTATGAATAGATTTTGCCGAATAGTAATTGGAATGATGCTGATGCCAACAGGTAACCTGTTGAGCATTATTAACCGCACGTTAGGGAGCTCTACTATTTTGGCGAGGAAGGACGTAGAAAAGACAAGTTAACATACTGCTTCCGTACCACCCAATATCGGTTTGACTGTGGAATTGATTTGTAACTGATGTCTTCTGTCAGCAAAGATGCAATCGATTAGTACCTAAAGCAAGAAGAACAGATCGTATAGATTTGATGTAGTGAAATGAAGATGAGTTAATAATGATGAGACATCTCTTGCCGCTGAACTCACTCTTTGGAATAGCCTAGAGCATCAAAGTCAGTGGCAGTAATCTTAAGTCATGTAGATTGAGGAACGTATGAAGAATATCTAGGCTTGTTTTCCAAACTACAAAAAAGCTCGAGTAAATGGCAGATTGTGTTCATTGTTTAGAAGTTTTAGAGCTTACCGTGGCAATGATCGTGTTGTCCTATTAACATTAACATCAAATATAATTCAGGTCACTGACTTTCTTAGATTAGAAACCTACCAAGGCACATAAAAACACCGAAATGCATAAGCTCGCGTTAATCAGTATCAACGTCGCCCCAGTGGGAAATTCAGTTGCGTTGCTTGGTCCAACCTCTTCTGATCCGGGGCCAACTTCCCCTTCATCCTTATCTTTGCTGGACTCAATACTATCTCCTTGTGAAGTGAGTAGCTCTGCGTTTGTTGTACTTTCATGAGCGGCTGGGGCTGTCGCTATGGACGCTGGTGTATCTTTCTCTTCGGTTTCCATTATTGCGAAAGGAGCTTTCGATCGCGTGGTCTCAATAAATCTATTGAGTTGAATTGGTCTTGTTGACAGATACTTCAACAAGCCAACAACCAACAGACAACCAACTTCATTTCCACATGTTTATGTAATTACAAGGTATGATTATGGTGGTGTAGTGATGGTAGATACACTCGGCATGATACATCATACCCTGCAGGCAAATTTCATACCCCCCTGAGCTTTGAGACCCCGAAGGTCTCACTCCCTCCTTATTCCCGAATCTTGCTGCAACGTATCCAAAGAAAATTGGTGAATTGTCGGTACGTACTTACCTAATTCGGGGAATTCCTAAGTTCGGGACATTCAATTGTCGTGTGGACCATATACTATTTGAGTGTGTACAAACGTTTCTGATCATTTCCGTATCCAATCAGATCAGATTGGATATCCAATAAAATCAGCCATTCTTCGCAAATGGAGGTCGTACTGAGTGGCCTATCGCAACCGCTTTTTTTGCGAAGGGCGTAGCCGGATACTAGTACTGTACAGTAGCTCCCTTGAAGCTTATACGCTCTATAAAATCGGCCATGCATGTCGTACCGAGTCGCCTATCACATCGGGGGGTTTTGTGACGTCCGTAACGACATACTAGTACTGTACAGTAGCTTCCTGTTCCCTTTCCCCACTCACACCCGAATAATACGAATCTCCAAGGTGCAGAAATAGACCAGAAATAAGACACCCAATTCGTAAACTGTAAGAATCGTACGAGACAACACTAAGTAAACCATAACCATCGTGATGGTTAACTCCAAGCAAGAAAACCTTCGGAGGAACTCGGTGTAACACCGAAATAAATCAACTCAATGGTAAAACAACGTCATTATTAGGCAAATTGTTTATAATTGAAAATGTATGCATGGATCTGTCATTCTACTGTAGATATTATACCGATGGTAGAATTCAGCCGTTCTAGACTTTCCGAAACCACAAGCCGAAGAGGTTGTCCAACTTTCACACTGTTCTGGGGATGATGCTTTTCAAGCAAGTCTTTCAATAAAACACCAATTTGTTGTAGCTTGAGATTAATCATGCGCCGTAGAAAACCGGTTTTGCCGGGACCCTGAATTGTCCTGCTTCCCAAACGCAAGGTTGTACAATCAAAAAGGGGATGTTGGTTCTGTAACGCTGCCATGGACAGCTGGGACACCGCTGAGTTTCGTGCACCTCCTTGTAATCTCTCTATACTCTCCTCAATGATAACTCGGTACGTTTCTACCACTTGAGCAGCGACGCTGGCGATAACGAAATTCACCATCTCGTCATCTCGACAACTTTGGCATCCTTTCTGCTCCCCTCTAGTCCAGTCAAGAACCCTTTGCAGATGTAGACATATCTCTAGGGATGCCGCAGGTCGGATATTGCACGCGCTCTTGCTGTGAAATTGAAGGTTGGCCATCGCACCATAACAGAGGCATTGCTCGTCGTCCATATTTTGCTTCGAGACATTACGCACCAGTTGTAAAGATTGTGACGAGGAAGTCCAATGATTCAGTGAAAGAGACTCGGCTGATAACTGTGCTGAGTTGGGCAGCCAGGAAGAGCATTCGGGGAGTTCAGGCTGATCTAGACCTTGAGGGCTGGGGTGCGGAACTGCTGAGTCATCGGAAAGGTCGAACTCTTCTCCCATCGATTCATGTGTTAACCAATCTTCTGCGATGATTGGATGAGAGTCAACGTTAGAGTGATCCATATCCAGTAACCCGGGTGGCCCAGTGGACATCAAGTCACCAAGAAATCTTTGGAAATTATCATCATCTATCATCGGGCCTGAGCCTGAGCCTAGAACAGAGTCGGTAGAGTTTGACTGTGTTGCCTCGTGGTTCGGTGCCGAAACTTCTCTCTCGTCAGACATCATCTGGTCCATACCTAAAGAAACCAACTTCTGGTTTGTAGAACACGATGCCTCTTGCACGTACGTATTAGAGCCCGCCACGTTATTAACTTTGGGCCGTCTTCCAGGACGCTTGGTTGGGCTATAGATGCATTCTGCTCGTTGTTTCTGACAGCGGGCGCACTTTGGCTTATCTCGACTGCACCTCAATTTTGACGCATAACATTGATCGCAGGAATTCCGTAGCCCGTATGGTAAAGCTTCCTCCGTACTGACACCTTCAATATCAACCCTGTTACTCATCGCTCTAGTTTGTAGAGCCATGGCGCCATATATATAGCTACTTTGACCTTTTATGCTAATAGTCCTCTATTGAAGGTGTCTTGGACAATATATCTTGCATGTATGTTGAAGAACAACCCCCGATCAGGCCCACACAAATCGAATAGTTGCAAAAAAAAAGGAGAACATCAAGAAGAAAACTGCAGGTAATGCTCACAGCGAAACTACACAATAGCAAATAACTATTATTTGATCATTGCGACCAAAAGGAAGATTGGCCTCCATACCTGGGTTTCTTCGAGGGATTCTGTCAACCATCGTAACCCATGGCTTTCTACAACCACCCATATTTTCTGCAACGGCCAGCCAACATCAAGGATTTATGCATCTAAGCATAGCGGACGTAATCTTCTTACCACCGTTGGACCTCAAAAATAGCAACACCCAGTCAAACGACGCCCAGCAAACCAATCGATGGCAAGATTGGGTGAACTACGTATTCTTTTGGGCCTAGTGCACCAATGAGTGCCATAAAAACTTCACCGCACCACAACTTTCAATGTCTAATAACTTTTTGAACATTAACCTGTTCAATTTTAAATTTCAAAAGTATATCGATTAGGCATAAAATAGCCAGCAGTTAAGATTGCATAAAGATTGAAAATGGGTTAAATTTATTATGGATTTTTGAAATTTCAAAGTGGTGAAATCTTTATTGCATCCACTGGCGCAGTTGGTTGGTGTCGCCGTTGTACATGTGGTTTGAATGAAAATCGGTATATTTCATGATCATTGGTTTTGGAATGCTCAGATCGCAAATAAGACCCAAAAGTAATAGAGTGTCGAGCTGGGCGTGCAAACCTTCGATTGATATGCATTTTGGTGCTGTAAATTTCATGAAATATCATGAAAGGAAGAATGGGAAATTACTGGAATACCCGCTGGAATGGTAACTCCATGATCTCGATCAAACTCGATAAGTCCGATTCGGGCCCGGTAGGCCCGTTAGACTCGAAACGTTTCAATTCGAGCCCGGAAGGTTCGAATCCGGCTCGGTAGGCTCGAAGAGATAAGATCGGTCGGTCGGTCGGTAGGTAGTGAGGTAGGGGTAGAAAGGAAGAATGCATGTTCTTACTACGCTTAAACGCTATGTGAAATAGCCTGAATTATTCTTCTTTCTGTAATCTGACGGTCGTATCTAGCGGTCGAAAAAAGAAATACTACTATCCCCTTCAGGCCCCACCCCACCACCTTACTACAAAACCTTGGCCGTCGATTTTCGACCGTCGGGGTCTAGAAAGAATAAAGAGGAAGGTGAAGAAAGAGGTAAATTGAAAGTGAATTTAACATAGTGAATAAGTAAGATGCAAGTGAATTTGAAAGTAAGTAATTCTAATTTGCTACATATTTCAACCTACCCTTCTCCCTACCTTCCTATTTACCGACCTGCCAACCCACCTTCGAGTCGAACTTATAGAATTACGATTCGAGCGGGTATTTGAGTAATTGATAAGAAAATCATAAGTAATCCGGTAGTTAGCCCAAGAAAGAAACAGGAATGACCACCAGCACCTTTTCAAATATGTGCCAGGGTGGCGCGGGAGCGGGGTAATTCAAATCGAGGTTACATAGTTTCTTTCGATGCATGATCATGACGTGATTGCTCAATCCCACTCGATTGGATTGCTGGGAACGAGTATATCCTCATTCTTTTTTGAAGATTACTGTACCATCGCGTCTCTTTCGCACTGCGTCAAAGATCATAGACTTTCGGCAAATTACCGAATTGACCACTTTTTATAATTAGGTAGGTAAGTGACTAGGTGGGTCAGGTGAAATTAGAATAGAGATAGAGGAGAAGGTGGAAAGCAGCTTTTCTCTTTCTTTCTTTTCATCTTTCTCCTTCTTCTTCTTCTCTCTCCTCCTCCCTCCACTGACTCCACCTACCTACTTGAGCTTATCGAGCTCCGAATTGGGGGCGAATCGCATGGTTATTCTGGCAATTATTTAGAAAAGAACTTGGTTAATCGGGTAATTAAATACCTAGAGAAGGGTAAAACTGTATGTCAATTCGTTTCCGTGACATTAAACTCATGGGATATACTATCTTCAAATAAATTACTCGCCTTGCTACCGCTGCTAAATTCACAAAAATCACGCATGTCCTCCCGATTTGCCATCCACATTATTCCCAGTATTCCAATCCAACCCAAACCAATCCTACCCCCATTCCATCCCTCCAACCCGATTCCCCAATACCAAATTACCCTATTGACTAGGACCCGGTCTCATCATAAATGCGGTGGGAATCCTAATCGTCAAACTAATACCCTCATTTGTACTCTTGACATCCAAGAAAATATCACTCGGACTGCCCGTCGCACCACTCGAGGCATTCTCCCTCGTCTCCGTCTTCGCTTCTGCTCCACTCCCAAATTTTCCAAAACTCTTTAACTGTTGCTGAGCTTTCGCATCCAACTCCTTGCTCTTGAAAGTACCTGATGCTTTCCCGCTGAAATTAGATGTAGCCTGACCAATAATATTGCCTGCATCGTCAAACAGATATCCATCCTTGATCACAGAAATGCTCTTCCCCATAACATCATCTACATCTGGAAGAGCAACATCTGGGACAGCAACATCCGGGAGATCGAGATCAAGCTGTAGATTCTCTGAGACCTGACCAATGACATTGCCAGCTTTGTCAAGAACTTCACCCTTTTCATTCACAGCTTGACCAGCCATCTCCGTGATATCACCCTTCACCTTCCCCAACACATTTCCAGCCTCATCTGTGATATTTCCAGATTCATCAATAGTCTTCCCAGCAAGACCTTGCGCGAGTTCTGAGAGAGGTAAGCTGGACTTGGCCTGATCTGTCAACCCGCCTGCTTTCCCTTTAACGTCACCGAGAGCACCAGTTGGTTTGTCTGTGCCGGGAACATCTCCAAGTGCATTTTGTGCATCGTCGGTACTTGGCAGTGAAGGTGATATTCCATTTATATCACCGAGCTTGTTCTTCGCGTCACCCAATGCACCCGTCGCAGAGTCTTTTGCGCCTCCCAAGGCACCAGTAGCGTTGTCTTTCGCACCACCAAGCTTTCCTTGCGTGTCTCCAGAAACGCCGTTGACTGTTCCTTGAGGATCGCCAACTTTTCCTTTCGCGCCATCAACAGTTCCACCAGCTTTCTCTGGCACGCCATTCAACTGATCGCCCGCAGAATCAGTAGGCAAACCAGTCTTAGGAACCTTATCCTTAGCTCCACCTGCTAGACCAGATGCCTTGTCCGTAGCACCCTTCGTTGCATCTTTGCCAGTAAGACCACCAAGTGCACCCGTAGCTTTGCCGCCAGCTCCTTTTGCTGTTTCCGTGATATTGTCTGTATCTGGAACTTGGCTCGTAGCTCCCTTAACCTTTCCAACTGCGTCTTTTGCGCCGCCAGTTGTCTTGTCGCTCGCGCCTTTTGCGGTATCACTTGCACCACCCAATGCACCCGTAGCTTGGTCGCTACCAGGTACGCTACCAAGAACACCTTTTGCTTTATCGGCACCACCTCCGAGAACGCCGTTGGATTGCGCGGCTTTTGAAGCTTTGCTCAAAAACTTCTTTGGTCGCTTGACAGGTTCGGCAGCTTGTTTGACAGGTTCAGTGGCTTGTTGAACTGGTTCTGGCATAGGTGGTGCAGAAGTGATAACATCTGGCTCAAGGTTGGGAATTGCCTCGGCAATTTCGGTCTCTTCTTCGGGTTCTTCATTTTCTGATTCTTGATCTTGCTCCTCTTCTTCTTCGTTCTCACTTGCATCTTCATGTTCTTCTTCTTCGACTTCTGATTGCTCATCTGCCTCTTGAACATCGGAGTCAACATCATTGTTTTCCTCTTCTTTCTCAGAGTGCTCATCCTCACCATCGATCATCTCAATGCCTTCATCTTGATGGTCATCTTCCTCGTCCTGTTGTTCTGGCTCCTCTGGCTCTTGCTCAGGTTCGGGTTCGGGTTCGGGTTCTTGGATTTCTGGTTCTGGCTCTGGTTTCGCTTCAGGCTCTGGCTCGACTTTCTTTGCTTTCTTGAGCTTCTTCTTTGGGTTCTCAGCGTCTCTACCCGGGTATCTGTGATACATCGGGTCGGCCCGAGTCTTCGGCGTCGGTGTAGGTGAAGCTACTTCGGGTTGAACGGAATTAGCTGGAGGTGTATTAGGTCGTTTAGGTGTAAACTTCTTCGCCTACATTTTTTCATGGTTAGCTTTCGAACCTGCAATGAATAATTGCGGAGTTTTTGATTCCGATCATGATTATTTCCCTGGTCTCGACGATGCAGAAGAGCCGCGGGTACGGGGGAGCAGCCTTTTGGTCTCTGGTGATGTTCGGAGATAAGGTAGAGGAGTAGGGCGGTCGGAGATAGGAGCAGGACCAGTTGCACTAGTAGATTAAGACTTACCTTTGTGGAGGCCTGCTTAGCGGACTTTTCAACATTGGGAGTTTCGGTTGGAACACTGGGAGTTTGTGGTGCGGAAGGTTTTTCTGGAATAGATGGAGTGGGCGGTTGAGATGTTGAAGGAACTTTCTTCTTGATTGGAGTCTTGGCCTTATTGGCTGTCTTGAATACCTTTTTAGGTGCTTCTTGCGATTGAGTGTCCGCCATAGTGGATATGGAATCTGGGTCGTAACGAAGCGATACGTGCTTAATATCAAGCGTCCAGCGATAACGAACAGAGTATCTTTTTCGTGGAGACAGTTTGAACGATAGGTCTTCCAATATGTATAAAAGAGGGTAATCGTACGGTAGCACAAGAATCCAGAACTAATGATGGCTTTTTGGTGTTTCTCTTAGCAAATGTGACGGGTACGAGAATGATCTCACTATCTCGAATACCGAACGGAAACTTGGTGAGACCAGCCATTTCCAAGTTTGTTGCCAATCAGAATCGTATAATCATTGCGTCAATTCATCCCACCAAAGAGGAGGATTTGCAGGCTTCCCCAGCTCAGAAACAGGGATATATTTAGCCACAAAGTTGAGAGAATGAGAAGTGGCTGATAACTCATATCGCCTGCATCATTCTCATCCCACTGCATAATGTCCATCAAGGAAAATGATTGGTTGGAATACCTCTAGCCACACATCAAACACCGGAGGATTTTGTGCGGGGATCATGCATGGGCACATATTGTGTTCAATCTCGATCCCAATTCGATTCATCGTCATAAATCCATACAAGAATTTATGCAAATTTCATCAAGTAAGTATCCACCCGTATGTGCACGCGCCAGCCTTTCACAATTTATCGAGTTGTTACGAATCCCATATTCTCCTATCGGTAAAAGTTGTAGCAGGTAATCCTAGCCATGCTTAATGAAAGTTCTACAAACCCCGTGCGAAACATATAAATTTGTGCAACAGGGATACTTATTTTGGCTTTTAATATGTAGATCATCCTATGATATGACTTGCGTTTTATTGGTAAAGTACCCGCTCCCGCTTTTTCAATGTACCGGTATTTAACTTTATGAAAAAATTATCAAAGGCATCTTGATGTATGCAAAAAGCGATCCGGGGACCGTGAATTTGCTTGTTTTCGCTGGAAATAGAACAGTCTTATCACATCAAGGCAGGAATGTTCATGGTCTTGACCTTGGGATATTATCGTGTTGTACTCTGAAAAGATTTCGATACGAATCCTTTACACCAAAGTGGCAAGCATAGAATTATCCAAAACTTGGAAGCGAGCTGACATCCTTCCTACAATCGGATACAATTCCGGTCACTACCAACTTATTTCATCATAAAGTGCGGCACGCACGGTAAGCAAAATCTCGTGGCTTCATATTTCGGGCACTGACAGCTACTGTACTACAGTTCCAGGACTATTATAAAATCAGGGTGATTAATTCTGGTCCGATAGCTAGAGGAAGAAAAAACGCACCGTCGTCCTACTATGTTTAGTACCTTGATTGCGTGTACCTATGTAACTACTCTGCTATGACAGCGGTCAAACCCGAAACACGCGACGAGCAAGACGCTATTACGCTATGGCTACGCTATCAATGTTCCGATGGTAAAGAAACGATTTCTAGCGTTCAGATGGTGTTAGAATTAGTGTCAATTTCAACGACATACGAGTACAAACACCCTAACAGCCCTGAATGTGGTACCCACTACAGCTAGATAAGATAAGAATAAGAGTAAAATTGGTAGTTGCATATCTAGAATTTGAACTAGAATCGGGTTTGATCTTGAAAATATGCCCATCAATGGACTAGAAAAAAAAGTGGTTTCTGTACATAAGATTTACATGAAAAATTGATTGGTCGAGGTTCTAGACCTCCATGATCGAAGCGAGAGATGGAAGATCAGCCGCCTGCCAAGTTCAATCCCCAACTCAAAAGTGGAGAGTGACGAAATGATGCATCAAGCCCCACGAACTTGCTGGGGAAGTATTCGAGGATGCGACGTTTCCACAGGGTATAGGGACGCTTGGAAAACCCCATTGATGCGCATATGAGAGATCTTATGGGTTGAACTATCCATGCCACCTTTGAAATCGCATACATTCTGAAAACTTGTTAGAGAAGGTTGCAAAGAGAAGCAGCCCTGAAAAACAAGAAAACATTCATGCATCCAGGTCAGCATCCTTCACGCTGCAACTGATCGATGACGTTGAAAAATACACAAGCAGGTTCGATACCCCAAAAGTGGAATCCAAATCTTTCTTTTAAGAGCACTGTTGGTATTGTGTTGCTCCATTCACTTTTCTAACTCATATCCTTCACAACACTCTATCTTATATACCTTATACTATACCAACTCACCCCATTCACACATCACAATGGCGGACACGAAGACAAAGAGCAAGCCTGCCCCCGCTAAGGCGGCTACGAAAGGCAAAAAAGCACCTGCAAAACAAGTACAACAATACGAATCAGAATCCGATTCCCAAGACTACTCCGATTCTCAGTCTGAATCCGAATCTGAATCGGAGTCCGAAGAAGAAGAAGACTATGATCCTCCGCCACGTCGTCGCAACCAACAACAGCAAAAACAACAACAGAAAGGACAAAAACAAGGCGGAGGAGGACCTCTCGGGGGTCTGGGTGGCGGCGGTGTCGGGGACATGGTACCCCTAGGACAAGCAACTGATACCGTCGGCGGACTCGCTGGATCGGCTGGTAACACCCTAGGCAATGTAGCTGGTGGTGCACTAGGCGGTGGTGGTGAGAAAAAGGATGAGAAGGAAGATACACTTCGATTACGGCTCGATTTGAATCTGGAGGTGGAGATTACGCTGAAGGCGAAGATTCATGGTGATCTAGAGTTGGCTTTATTGTACGTTTACACCGCATATTCTTTCCCCTGCCCCATCCCTATCTCTGACGACGGTAAAAAGGGATACTGGTGGTTAAGTGAAGTGTCTCACATGGATACTCAGGAGTTGAAATCGGTTAATCTTTCGCCGTCGTCGTAAACAATTTATTTGGACAGTCGTTTCTATTGTTCGTGTATGCTGCTTCCTGATTTTATATTAACTTCTTTTTGAAGTTTGGGATGAGCACTGTTGCTAATCTGGAACATTCTTACAGGAATTAATTGATTCTCACTTCTTTCGGTTGGAGGGCTTGGATATTTGGATGGATGGATGGGTGCACTTCGACTGCTTGCTTGCTTTTTCATGATCATGAGTGGAGTTTGGTAAAGGCAATATGTGTGCAGATATGGTGTATTATATACTCATCCTCATGGTGGGAATTTTAATGAATGCTTCAACGACTTTATATATACACTCCTTGAACCAAGTTTCATAGTGACGTGATGTGATTGTGTGCTGTAATTGGTTTGAGCTCAAATGGTCAACACATACAATGGAGGATATGCTCATATCTTGTAGAGTTACAATATGGACCTGCCCGATGCCACTGTACATTAATAGAGACTTGCGCGCTCGCTGAGTAGCACATTGTAAATTGAAACTATTGATGGATACCAGTATATCTCGGTGACTCTTCTATAGATGATTCGCCGACTCAGGATACAATCGAAGTAGTGAACCTAAACATAGAACCATCGTTCACCAAGGTAGCTTGCTCATTTTTTGCTCAGGATGTAAAACATAATCTAGATACAGAGCTATTCAAATTGAAGTGCGAAAAGCAAGAAACATCCCCCCTTCTCATCATCTGGGAAGTAGCTACCCCTTCCTTTGGTCTCGTAACTTCCTGTAATCATGACGATATGAGCTTTCCAAGATGACGCAGTAGATCCGAAGTATTATCAGTTTGAAAACTCATAGCATCTTTCCACTGCACTGGGAATGTGAGTTCAAACCCATCGAAGGACGTATTGAGAGAAACTTACTCTTTTTATATCCTTCTTATCTATTTACTGAATCGAGCAAATGTTTAGATAAGGAGAGTAACGACCATTACTCCCCCCTCCGAAATCAAATGGAGAAGGAACGTCATGAGTACTACCTACTTGGTAAGTTCACTCAGAAGAAACTGGCAGAACTACTCCAACTTCCATATTCTTCGGCCCAAGGATGCTTGTGATCCCTAGATAGCTCATGAGTCTGATTGAACTCCTCGTCCACCAAATCCCATATACAGCCTAAATGAAATTATAATTTCTTTGTGTCTCCATTATACAGGTACAAGCAATCGCCTGAAAAGGGGTTCCTTCCGGGTGTATATCGGCGCAAAATAAACCCCTGTGAGATGGTGTGGCGTTAATTTTCAGCAGCACACTATAACTTAGTGTATCGAATAGCCTAAATCCTACCGGTCGCAAAAACTTTAGCAAGTCTATTTTCTTGATCTTTTACAACATCAACATCATAATCAACAACGAATAGGTCTCGTTGCCTTTAAGACCAAGTGATTCTTACCTTTCATGATATCTGAGTGATTCATGAAGATCTTGTCATGGGAGAAAAAGCTGGTTTTGATTTTTTTGGATATTTTTGTTATGAGAGTGGAAGATATCTGTGAGAAAGTTTACCTTGTTCATTTGGTCAAAATTTCCAGCTGAGTGCTGTGTCTGGGGCCTGCATCGCTAGCTAATTGCTTTGGTATACTTGATATTTGCTTTTGCAAAAACTCATATATGCACCACTACTCGGTGTAGGGCACCTTGTTAATCTGTCTGTTTGTTCGTTTGTTTTGTTTGTTTTGTTCCCAGCCCTTGATTTCCAGTCAATGCAAGTGTTCGGAGTGCTACTTTACATGAAGTTTGGATCTTATGGTTACATCAATACTGTAGTACAGCAAAAACTTCCAGACATAGGGGCCAAAGCACAAGTTAAATTGCATATTGCGTGTTGCGCTGCATTGTTGGTTGGTATGGCAAAGCGAAAAGAATCATTTGATATATCACATTTCAAGGGACGCTGCAGGGGTCATACATTGCATGAAATATCTCTTCATTTCACTAACACTGCAGATCCAAGTTCCCCGCACCAGTCGCATTCTTGCTCCATATCGAATACAGGAAAATCAAAGTTGATCAACCTGGCCATCAATCATATTTAGCAAGCAATGTAATCATGCCTCAATCTCAACCTCGGCATCTCCGACGAAGTCCGAACCAGAAGCAAGATCAGCTCCTCCGCTCTTGATTGATTCCATCTCCTCCTCCTCCTCTTGATCCTCATCGTCACTGCCATCCTTGATCGGAGCCTTGGGTTTAGCACCCCTGGCTGGCAGACTTCTTTGCGGCGTCTCAGGCAAAATCTCCTTAACTTCACCTTGCTCCGTGTCGTCGAATTGTAGCTCATCTTCTTCATCGTCGCTGTCGTGGGCCTTGGAGCGCTTCTGCTTCTTGGGAGATGCTTGTCTTTTTTTGGTCGGCGAGGCTCGCTTCGTTGGGGAGGCCCGCTTCTTTGGTGATGAGATCGGTGTAGATGGGTTCTGATTTCCATTCGCTTCATTACCAAAACCGGGAAGTCTTTTCTTTACTGAAACCATAAGTCAGTACTCCTCTTACGCGGATGCCCATAAAATGAAGGGGGGTGTGAATTTTGTAGGCTTGTGACAGAAAATCATGCAATATTTAAGCAGGTTTGAGATGGTGGAGGTTGGGTTAAATGCAAGAAAGTACTTACGTCGTGACCATCGCATACTTGCAGCAGCCTTACTAGGAAGAGCGAGGTCCTTGGCGACAATGTCGAAGTTGATGTTACCGATGGGAATCTGCTTGATGATGGATGCTAGTAGCTTGAGGTCCTCTGAGTCGCTTGACATTTTCGAGGATGTAGAATGAATGTAATGAATCGATGTATGTCAAGTTTGGGGTTTGGAGTTACAAGATGTAATGAGTTGGAGCAGTTGGTGGTCAAAGCAAATCACTCGGGAACTGGGATCATGATATATAAGTTTCTGTTTTGGATCAGATAGCCTCTTCATTCATGTTTACTATCTGAACTGCCTTCCTCCATTCCCCCCTGCACACCCCAACCGTCATTTCACATTCATTTCGTCAAATGTCCTCGTGTAACCCAATAAGCATCCCCGTCCGTTTACCCGCCTTCGCTTTCGGTATCCTCGCTCTTAATCTTCGATTTGCGAGCTGTCACTTTCTTCGATGGAGATTTCCCAACCGCTTTCTTCTTCGGGCTTTGCTGAACAGTTGCTTCATCGTCATCGCCAAACTCCCCCTTGATCTTTCTTTTCTTCCCTCCAGCCTTCTTTCCCACTTCGTCGCCGGAATTTTCGGAAGCCCCTTCAGTCGTGGGCGGCAAAAGCTTGATTTTCAATCGCTGCCAGCGTTTTGCCATGGTTCCCTTCTTCGTGTCTTTGGGAAGGTCGAGATCATCGATAATCCTATCGTAGTCGGGGTGGAAACCATGGAGCGGAAATTGTTTGAATAGCGCAACAATGAATTTCTCCTCATCTTGTGTGAGAGTTAGAGTTCGTGTCGGTGCCGACATTGTGAGATCAGTTGGCTATGCAAAATGACGGATTTGTGCAGTAGAGTTGCGGACTTTGTGACTTGGAAGTGTGTTTTGTTGTGACGTGTTAGGAGGCTTGAGACGTTCGCAATCTGAGTACTGTAGTTGTTGTCGTACTTGGGGATTTCATTTAGGCAGATGGACCAGCATTTATTTACATGGACGACATACAAGGCAAGGCACATGCGACAGCGTCTGAAAAGAACTATGAGATTCTGAATGAGAGAAATTTTCTTTGCTTATTCCCTTCCCTGTTTGCAATATGCACCTCATCCGAAACACGCAAATCCGACTACTTGCAGGTGCTCAAGCCACATCGTTATCGCTATCTGTAGCCCAGTATCTGAATGACTCAATATCGTTCCCCTGGTGTTCCTTTTTGATTGTAACTGCAGCTGGTATTGACTCCATGACATTCTCCCCCTGCTGGCTAGGATCTTCTTTGATGATCTTTTCCGTGCCTGAATCGCCGTTGCTCGGGACGTTTTCGACGATAGTCATCTCATTTGATTCTGGTTCATTAGGTGCTGGGGTACGGGCTTGCATGATGTCGAGTTCCGGTTCCTCAACAGATTCCTGCTTCACGATCTGTCGTCGCTCCCTTGGTCCCTGCCTGCGATCCACGGATTGTTGTCTATTATCCTTTGCCGGTTGGTTTTCATGCTCCTTATTATCTTCCTCTGCTTCTCCATTCCCTCCAAGACGATTTTTTCGGAATTCGAGCCAACGATCGCGTGCTCGTCTAGGACGAATGTCAAGGGCGTCTCCGATTTTGGTGAAATCAAATCGTATTCCCATTTTTCTGACTTCGTCAAGGACTGCGAGGACAAATTCCTCTTCGAATTTAGTGAAAGGCATAGTGTTCGTCTTCTTGGTGCTTTTTTCACAATCGTGTGATGTCTGTATCTGTGATGTGCAAGGGTCTGAATCCGAATGAGGAAGGGTGGGATCGGCACGTTATTATCTTAATATACACAAAAAGAAAGGCACATCATCACATGCTAGGTTATTTCTAGGGACTTCTTCATTCACCGAGTAGAAAGTTTGTTTTTCTATTCTGCATGCATCATCGTCCGACTACTTGCATCCCCGAATATCTCTATCAGCCACCAATATTCTCCCCTGCAATGTCTCAGATGCACTCCTCGTTTCTACTCCATTCCAATTTCCAATTCTACATCCGAACCCCACGTCTTGTTTCCCTTGTCTCGGCTTCTATTCCCTTTCCCGGTCCGTTTCACGTCCCGAATCCTGTTCTTGTCCCTGTTCCTCTTCCTGCTGTGCTAGTTCTTGTGCGTCTTTGATCTCATGATCACTCGTGCCAGGGCTGGCTGTGCGGAGGCGTTTGGTTTTGGTTGCCGGAATGGCATCGATGATCGAGAGGTCTGGCTCGGCAATTGGTTCTTGCTTCACTGTGGATTTCTTTGGTCGTCCTCTTCCCCTACCAGTCTTCTTGCCAGGCACGGTCTCCCCTGTCGCTCCCTCGATCCCCACTTCCCCGGTCGGTTCTTTTTTCTCTCTTCTTGGCCTCCCTCTTTTTGCTCTTTCCTTAATGGGACCTTCCTCCATCGTTCCTCCTTCAACTACGCTATTTTTATTCTCATTCGTGTTGGTGTCGTCTTCCAGGTACTTTTGCCTGAAACGGAACCATCTTGTTGCAAGTGTTCCTTCTTTAACCCCGGTACTTTCGCTGAGTTTGCTGTAATCAGGCGTGATCTTTTGATGTTTCAAGATCGCGAGGACCAGGTCGGCCTCCATGTCGGTGAACTGGACCATCTCGATGTGCGACGTAGCGTATCTAGTATCTAGGCGTGTATGTGTGCGTGTATGTGTAAATGCCAATGCGAATGGGTATATCAAAAAAGCAAAATACGAAGTCAAGAGATCTCACATATTCATATACACGGAACAAAGGGAGCAAGTTGTCTGATCATGTTCCATATTTACACTTCCTCGTGTCTCCCGTGTTACTCGTTGCTACCAGACCCGAAAGGATGCAGATAGAATCCCTGAATAAACATCCGACCCCTGCAGTATCTCAGAATCTCAATCAAGCCTCTTCCTCCTCCGCGAAGTCACCTCCATTCTGTTCCATTTCAGGAATGACCTTCTTTCCGTTCTTCTTGCCCTTACCACCACTAGCACGCGCCTTCTTCGAACCCTTCACCTCGATAACGACCTGAACCTGGGTTTTCTTCTTTGGTGGTTCCTCCTGTGGCTCATCCTTAGATGATCATCAGTATGTCAGTAATTGACTGTAATAGGGTATAGTAGGAGGAATAGGACATAAAATAGCTAGATCGAGAAAATAGGAAGATGCATGAGAAGGGGGAGTGTAAAATAAAAGAATCGATGCTCACTTTAACAGTAACATCCTCTCGACCTCTCTTCTTTCCTCCGCTGCTATTGCCAACCTTCAATACGCCAGACTCCGCCAAGTCCTTCTTGACTTTCTTAACCTTCGTCGTAAATCGAGACCAGCGAGATTGAGCTGCGCCAGCGGTGGAGAGTCCGAGGATTTCCTTCAACTTCTGGTAATCTGGTTTGATGGCAACTTCTGTTTGACAAAGGATTGCGATAGCCATCATCTTTTCATCGTCGCTGAAAATTACAGACATTTTGGAGGTTTTAGAGATTTTTGACTGGGAGTTGAGATGATTGTTTGTGTTTGTGGTAATTGGAAGTTGAGTATCAACCGATGGTAATTGTTTGTTTTGTTTGGAGAGGAGTCTTTAGTTCTGGATAGTTCGCTAGGTTGGAAAATCGAGTTTTGCTATTCTCGTCTCTACCGACGACACTATACTGCCTAGGTTACCAACTTTAATCCTCCTTTTATATCAGAGCCTTATTCCATAATATCAAATGATATATGTGTAAATATCCCAAAGATGGAGAAATAAGGAAATACTCTCATCCAGTTCTTACAAGCTGTAGATGCCTAATGTGTAGCCTGCACTTCATCATCTAGGGGTTTTAGGCAGGTATCAAGTATCAGTGTCCGAATTTTAGGTATTCACAATCTCACATATATAGCAATAAAGTCATTCAAGCAAGTAATCTCAAGGAGAAAGATTCCATTGTTTCCCGGAGCCTTCTTCATCCCTTTGAGATCTATCACATTTCCCATGCTTTCTTCTTCTCCACTTGACTAGGAACCGGAATGCCTGTATATTGCCCTGCATATTGCATATGCAAGCTGCCCGATAAGCCACAAAGCTGCCAACCATTGCCAAGTCCCCAATCCCTGTAGAAAATCAAATATCATCATCTGCATCTGCATCTGCATCTTCCTCTGCATCAATACCAGCTAATGCACCAGCCCGCTCCTCCTTGACTTCAACCACCTTGCCCTTTCCTTTCTTCGATGGAGTAGCATTTCCGAGATCGTTGGCGTCGTTTGCCTTTCGCTTTCGTCCTCCGCCACCTCCCTTGACAGGGGTTCCGTTTGCAGCACCAGCCTTCTTGGTTGGACTGCCTGCATCATTTGCATCACCCTTCTCGTCCTCCTTCTTCAAACGGGCGAGAAAGTTGTTCCAGCGGTTTCTGGCCGAGTCGATCTTTCCTTTGGGGACTTCATTCTCCGGCATGTTGTACAAATGCGAGGCCAGAGTTCGGGCATTGATTGCTCCACCGTTGAGTTGCTTGACGGCGCACATTAGGAGTTTTTGCTCGCTTTCGGACAAGGAGTTCATGATGATAGCGAGGGTTTGGTTTTTGGTAGATAGATTTGAGTAATTGTTTAGTGACTTAGAGGAGGAAAGCTTGAAGTAGCAGGTGTAGTTTGATGAAGAGGAATAGATTTGATGGACGATAATTTGATTGTAATTGATTTTTGTATGGAGGAATATGTCGTAGTTGAAAGTGAGGAATATGATATCAGCAACTGTCCTAAAGCTGAGCTAGCTTAAATGTGCACAGTGGGTCGACCG